>JANHGC010003358.1:106812-132182 GCA_027560395.1 Boaedon fuliginosus
GGGGGAATGTGCCCCCTCAAGTCCCCCTGCACCGCACATGCATGCACGACCCCCAGTGCCGCAACCCAGCTGTTCGCACTGCTCAGCTGTGCTTAAAAGCACGGTAAAACGGATGGGGGGGTTGCCTGCACGCGCTCAGAAAGGGGGTGCAGGGGCACGTGGCCACGCACATCTGTGCACTTTTGGCACGCAACCTCAAAAAGCCACCACCGATCTAGTGTTTTGATTTATGTAAAACATCCCACCGTAATACGACACTGAAAGAAAGGATCCCTAGATGCAATGAAGGAGGAGGGGCTGCTCAGGGTTTCTATACAATATGTTATCAATTAACTCCCATTTTAAGCTTGAAATGGGCAATTCAGCATAAAACTAACTCGGGTTGTAATAAAAACATTGAGAAATAAATGAAGCAGCACCATAAACTGTATGTACACATCATGTCCTAAAAGAAATTCTTGACTGCTCTAATTAAATATTTTTAATGGAGCAAGGAAGCCAAAGCAAATGACAAGAACTTAGCTGAACCCTCATCTCCAAAAAGTTCCTAATCAGATCTTATTAACACAGGTAGTTCTTGACTTGATTCGTTTAGCAACTATTTGAAGTTGTGATGGCTCTGAACAAATTGTGGTTATGACCAGTCCTCAGAGTTCTGGCTATCCCAGCAATCCCATGGTCATGTGATCATGAACTGGATATGCAGCAACCAACTCATACTTAAAACTGGTTGCAGAGTCCTACGATCATATGATCACCATTTGTGATCTTCTCAGCAGGCTTTCCCAGAAAGTCAGTGGGGAAGCTGGGAGGGAAGATCACAAAATGCTGGAGTAAGTTTCCCCCACCCAGCTCCTCTGTGCTTGCACCACACACCCATTCATGCACCTCTGCATACTATCTCCAAATCTCACCATGCATCCCTGCCACTTGCATACCTTCCCCAAGCTTCACCATGCCTTTCTCTAACACTCTCATGCACTCTTTCTGAGTATGTCACCTTCACACAATCTCCTGTCTCACTGCACTTCCCTCATCCCCTACTCACCCTTGTGCCTCCTGAGTCTCGCTGCACCTCTCTTACACATACCCACACACCCACCAAGTCCCAGAGCTTTCCTGCACCTCCCTTGCACCCCCACCCATTCTCCCCAATCCTTGCCACATTCCTTGCACACCTTTGTGCACCTTCACACATCCTTCCAAATTTTTGCCATGCCTCTCTCACACCCTCACACAGGTCCTCATGCCCTGCCCCACCTGGCAGCAGGCATTTGAGAGCTTCCTGGGACTTGCAACTTCCTGCTGATTTCCCTAATGATTTGGTTGTGAGGAGCCAACAGGAAGTTGCCTCACCTAATGACCATGGAGTTTAGTTAATGCCCACATTGCTTAGTGATGGAGATTCCGTACCACTTGCCATTGTAAATCAAGGACTGCCTTTATTTGGATGGGAGACAACAAGAAATCCAGAGCTTTATACTAGAGTGAGAAACCTGCCAGAAGACCACACTTCCATTTGATTAGACTTTTCACACTCTTCTGTATGGTTGTTGGTTTTTCTTCCCTGTTATGTACAGTCTGACATAATGAGAGTTGTGATATATAAATGTCACAGGAATAATTTATCCTTTTCCTTCAAGAAGCTCTGAAAATCATATCTTGATATCTTTTTCTATAATATACTCATATAGTCCCTGAGATTTCAATCAGTTTTACAGGCTCAGGATCAATAGGCTTTATAGCTAATCCACTGTTTAACCCACTGCACTATCTAAGCTCCTCTGGCATTTGCTAGACCTTAGTAATAACTATATTTATGAAGCATAAACTACATAAATAATAGATCAGCTTAATTATTTCATAGCACTTGTTAAAATAGAGAATCATATATAAAAGCCCAGAGTGTTAAATTCAGGTTTCGCTTCAGTAAAATTGCAAGCAGAGGCTGGACTAGAAAGGATTAATTGTTAGGATTTCTGTTGTAATTTGAAAAGGCCAACGTTGATTTGTGTAATTGATATGCCAGACCTCACAAGCATTATACAGCTTATTTGACAAAGGGGACATGTAAAGATTTATTAGTAGATAGCATCGGGTCTAAAGGGGTGACTTGTGATTCTTACAGCATCAACAAAATGGCATTTTGTTGATACTAAACGGATTTTGGAAAGGCAGGAGGAACAGACCTTAAGTGTTGTCCTTTCCTAGGTCAGATCAGCAATCCAACTACCCTGGCAACCTGCACAAGGCTTGGACTGCTGTTGAACTGTACTAGGGAAGGTTTGCAATGGGGAAAATGACCATCACTAACCCTATAATGTGTTTCCAGCTGCTTCAGTTCCTTTCAGGAATGAAAATGCTTGTCCTAAAAGGAGCAGGAAATTCTCTTCCTGAATTAAATAGATTTCTATGGCCAAGCTAGTCTCAATAAATATCTAAAATTCAATTTTTCACCCTCTGTCTGCAGCCATTACCTTCCATATCTGCTCAACATCCAGGGTTGTTTTTTTTTACTTCAAATATAACCCCTTGTAGGATTAATTTCTCCACTTAGGCAGTTGTTTGAGCAGTGCCTCTACAAATTGTGCTGCCTCTCCTAATCTTGAGTGGTCATTAGCAAATCACTGAAGTATGCTTTGCTGAAGCCTATTATATGACTCCGCAGCTGAGCTGGTGGCTCAGAAAGTGAGGCCTGAAGAAGGTATGCTTGCTGTTGTCTGTTTGGTTTCCTTCACGTTTTGGGGGTTGTTTTCTGCTATAGAGTCACTCAGAGCAATACTTTCATTCCTCATGCTCCTTTGAACATAAGACGCCTTTCAGTCTCGATCCAGAAAAAGCTATGATTAGAGAAGACAATGTCAGATCAATTGGGAGCATGAGTACCAACCCACCCCCATCCCCAAAATGCCTTCCTTTTCCCCCCCCTTTCCCGTGATTAATGGCTTCCTAGGATGGCTGCTTGAGTCAAGTTGCTCGTCTTCCTTCCTTTTCCTGAATAGAAGCTTTTGCTACCGCTTCTCTCTAAACTCTGTTCTTTTCTGTTCCTTTTGGGTTGTGTTTTCGACTCCTTTTAAAGATTTGTTTTGCTTTGGCTGATCAACTTACCCTTAGCATCAACCCCTTAATCCCTGTCTTCTCACAGGTCTGGCCCGAAGGGTTTCAATCTATCTTGACAGAAGTAAACAGGGAGGTGAGTGCTCTCTTTCCTCTTATGTACAAACAGCATGGGAGGGATGGACCTTCTAATCTTGTTACTTGGTTTGAAAAAAATGGCATTCCTTTTAACGCTTCCTAGGCCATGTTAGCCCTTGAAAAACAATTTAGTACCCACAGCCTGTTTGTGTTAGATCTCTGCATCATGGGTGTCTAATATGTTTCTAAACCCAGCACAGCAAGATGAAAGGAGGGGATTGCTCTTGGCTTTGGGAGTTGGCTTGTTAACAAAAAGTGGAATTGGGAAATTGTTGCCATGTGATTCATATAATGGGGCACCAAAGCTCCAAGATCTCTGTATATTCTTCCCACCCTATTTCTGTTCTTCTATTTTGCAGGAGGTATTTGGGGACTCACAAGTCTCGTTTTTTTTCTTCTCCAAAATGTTTATGATGAATATTGCCTTTGTTCCAATTTTGACACCCTGTGCAAATATTCGATGGCTGTGACCTTTTGTGTTGTAATGTAGAAAATGGGTTTCCTCCTTTGTAATGTAAATGTCTAGCAAACAGTTCTGAATCTCGTTTTTGACTCCTGGAGAAATCTGTACTTAGGATTTGGGGGCCGGTAGTACTATGGGACTTGAAATGCTTCTCTGCTCCTTTAGATGTGAAGGTAGGGATCAATGGCTGGCACAACAGGATGCAATATGTATGGTATGTGTCAGAAGAAGTGATGTAATCTTCTGAGGTGTTTCATGAATTATGAATAGTGTATTCACTCGATGATAAGAGCTGGGATATGTCAGCAGTGGCTGCCAGAACAAAAGTGGCTTTGTGACTTGGTCACAGAGACTTTTATACTTTGGTTGATTCTTTGGAAGGAGCGTACAAAATTAATGCAGTCGTTTTACCATAGAGGCCCTCCTCGCTGGCCCATTGACAGGGTAGTAATTAGCAAGCTGGAAGGTTGAAATGACTTCCCATTTGATACATTGAGCATCAGACCAGCTTAATGCAACCACCGTTGAGAATCGATGGTAATAATGCTCAGGCAGTAACCATCAGCCAGAAGCAGATAGACAGATGGTTCTTATTCAGCACCAGGCTATCAAGCTAGGAGGCCTGTTGAACCCTTTGGAACTTGCCCATCTTTGGTCTTCGGTCCAAGGGTGCTTTTCAGAGTGACTTTGCATATTACAGCACTACCACAGAAAATGAGATTAATAGATACAGAAGTACATTTTCTTCCTTGTCTTAACGCTGTGCTAAGACACAGCCGTTATCCTAATATTCCAGGCTCCAATCACCCCTTCTTTGTGGCCAAAATACAGCAATACTCCATTTATACTGCCCTTAAATCCCAGTTCTAGTCTCTAAAATCAGCTGAGCCTCTATATCTTGTTTCCCATCTTTTTTTTTATTCTCACATCTAACTCAAACCGCAGTGGTGCAGAGCTCTGAGAATTTTTGAGATAATACAATGCAACTGGATATCTCAAGGACAAAGGCCTCCAAGCAGGAGATACAGGGTCAAAAAAAGTCAATGGAAATCACGACTGTGATCAAAGCCTGCCCCTAGTGTGCAAATAATCCTTATGTGCCCTGATATGGAAAGATTTAAAGGAAAGGAGGAAATGGTACAACAGGACATGGTGCTGGTGGGGTTGCTATCAAACATTTCTCAAAACCTCTAACAGTCCAATAGCCCACGTATTTGTCCTCTGTGCAGCACAAGATGGACTGACCACCACTTCCTCTAGTTGCCCAATAAGGAAGTGCCCAAATAAGGAAGTGGCTGGTACTTTTGCCTTGCAGAAAAGTAAGAAAGAAGCCTAGTCACTAACTACAAGGCTGCCCAGAAGCCCAAGGAGAACGACAGGTGAAGGATAGGAAAAAGAGAAAGCCAGGGATTGAGAGGCAGGAAATGACACAGGTTTATTTATTTATTTATCTATTTATCTAGTTTGTTTGTTTGTTTATTTGAATTATACCCCGCCTCTCTTCCCCGGTCAAGGGGAACTCGAGGAGGTTTCCACTGGTAGGAAAGCAACCTCCTGAAACCCTGCAGAGCTCGAAATGGGAACGTTGCTGTTTTAAGCTGCACGACACAGAGCTGGAAGGAAATCAGCTCAGCAATCCAACACCACCTCGAGTTCCCCCTTTGGGGTGAAGAGAGGCAGGGTATAAATTTAATAAATAATAATAATAATAACCTACTGATACCCCAGGATTACAGACAGGGATGGGTTTCTCCCGGTTCGCTGGTTACCCGCTTTGTGGATGCTCTTCCAATTCAGCTGTCAAAAGCGCGCTGCGCACGATCGACAGAGAAATCTTCGGGGTATTCTGAAAATACTCTGATCCAACAGCTGTGCAGCGGCATAGGAAGTTCTTCTGTAGTCAGAGCCATAAAGTTAGGTGTCTTACAAGAGGAAAGACAATTAAAATAGGAAATAGTGAAAAGGGCTGCAATTCTAAGTCCCTTTTTCTTTGTCATGTAAGTGATACTTGGGATGAGAAGAGCATTGTTTGGAGGGGCATTTTTAGGATCAAATGAAGAGTGAGATAATCTACCTTCTCCCTGTTGCCTGAAAACAAAAAATAGAGGCATGCCCTATGCAGCAACCAAGAGAAATTGTATAGAAAAGATCAGCTGTGCATAATTGGGACTGATGCTCTATTGTGGCCTCTGTGCGTACAACTAATCAAAATGGAGGATTAGACCAGGATAGAATTCTAACAGTTACTCTTACGGGACAGGGAATCCGAATGGTATTCCTTTGGAAAGCAGTCGTTCATGACGTCAAGCCCCTTTATTGAATTTTTTGCTGATCCATTGAGATGCAATTCTGCATCCTGCAGGGATCATCATAGGAGGTTCCCCTTGTTGACATGATGTTACCTAGTTTGGTAATTAAACATCTGGAAGAAAACAACCAAGCTCAGAGACCACCAAGGACCCGACGGTGCCCATGTGGTATATCATAGTATTTTAAGCAGTACTGTTACTACTTGCATGAAGAAAGAGGGCTGAAACATTTTTTAAATCTGTTTTCTGGAGAAAATTTTTTTGCTCCCAAATTTATTTAATCACATATGACATTGCTTTCAGAAGATTATTATTGCTGTAACAAAGTTTGGGTTTCAGGACCAGCATCGGATAGTAGCAATAGCAATAGCAGACTTATATACTACTCCATAGTGCTTTACAGCACATTCTGAGTGATTTACAAATTTCAGCATATTGCCCCAGACAATCTGGGTCCTCATTTTACTGACCTTGGAGGGATGGAAGGCTGAGCCAGTCGACTGAGCCAGAGGAGCGAGTCAACCTTGAGCCAGAGGATTGAACTGCTGGCAGTCGGCAGAATTAGCTTACAATACTGCATTCTAACCATTGCACCACCAAGCCACCATAATCGATTCCATGACCAGATTTTTCTCACAATACATGTGGCAGTGGAAAGTTTTGGATTTCCCTACAAGAACAAGCACATTTCAAGTTCTAAAATGTGTCTTTATTTTTGAATGCATAACCCATTTTTATGTTTTTTTTAAACACTCAAATCCAACCTATTCACCTTAGTGTGAATGATCACTCCCTCAGTATTTTCTTGATATTTTCCACTTTGTCTTGCATCCCAAAGCAGACTGATATTCATATGGTTGCGTTCCCAAACAACAAATTTAAAGTATATTTTTGTGAAACTATCCAGGTGACTCAGACAATGGGGTCGTTCTGCATACATTCAAGGAGTCTGATAAAACCTGAAAAAAATAGTTTCTGAAATGAGTTTTTAGCAACATAAGGAAAATTTGTTGAATCTTCCTGCCTTTATTCTTCTTTTTCCTGTTGTACGGTTCAATATTTTATTTTCTTCCTTTGTTGGTTTTAAGATTGATACCCTACCACGGCACCTCCAGCAGTGTCGCTCGTGGGTATCTAATCATCCCAACATAACGTGTTAGATCACTTGAGCTCCGAAGGATTCCAGTGTGATGTATGCTTTTAGAATATCATTGCTTTGCCTCTTCTATGATTTCCAAGGTGGTTTACATCACGATAAAGTAAAAAGCCATCAATAATAAATTTCATGTAGCATCAGTAGCTGCGGTCCAAAGGCAAGCCAGAAATAAAATTGAACATACAATACCATCCTAAGAAAACAATCCAGTTTGGGAATCATATACAGTAAAAAGTGGGGGTGGGGTGGGCTCTGCAATTGGAGAATGACTATCGGCACTCACTCCTTTGTTAAAAACCAGAACTGGAGAATTGAGTTGCCATTATATCCCAGGTACATTTGAAGACACAGCCTTCACATGGTTATATTTGGGTTCTTGCACAAGGCATCACTAGCACACTGTCCATAACGTAGGGAGAGAGGGAAAGGGAAGGATAGGCTTCGTAGTGCTCAACAGGGATATATAGGGAGTCCTTGACTTAAGACCACCACTGAGCCAAAAATTTCTGTTGCTAGGCCAGACAGTTGTGAAGTGAGTTTGTGCCGTTTTACTATATTTCTTGCCACGGTTGTTAAGTGAATCACTGAACTGGTTAACTTAATAACAGGGTGGTTAAATGAAGCTGGTTTCCTTATTGACTTGGCTTGTCGGAAGATTGCAGAAGGGGATCACTTGACCCGGGGGCACTGCAGCCGTCATAAATATGAGTCACTTGCCAAGTGACTGGATTTTTATCACATGACCATGGGAATGCTGCAACGGTCATAATTGTGAAAACAGTCCTAAGTTACTTTTTTCAGTGCCATTGTACCTTAGAATGGTCACTAAACAAACTCTTAAGTTGAGGACTAACTGTATTTAGCAATAGCAATAGCACTTAGACTTGTATACTGCTTTACAGTGCTTTACAGCCTCTCTAAGCAGTTTACAGAGGTAGCATATTGTCCCAACAATCTGGGTCCTCATTTTACTGATCTCAGAAGGATGGAAGGCTGAGTCAACTTTGAGCCAGTCAGCATTGAAATGCTGGCTATCGGCAGAGTTAGCCTGCAGTACTGCCTTCTAACCACTGCGCCACCATGGCTCATTTAAATTCTACAATGGCAGGAAATATCTCATATATTACAAGTAAAAAATAAAATAATTAAAGTAAAAAATAATAATTTACATAAACGAAAAGCTTGCAAAACAGCACAATCATGGAAGCCGAGAAGAGCGTCACAATTTCTATTCACACGACTGAACTCTGTGCTCGTACCAATAATAGATGCCTCTTCACGTATTCAAATCTTGCTATCCGAATATTGGGAGTACAATCAGTGAGAGGGAGTTTGGTCTAGTGGTTAAGGCACCCAGCTAGAAACCAGGAGACCATGAGTTCTAGTCCCACCCAAGCCATGAAAGACAACAGGGCGACCTTGGGTTGGCCACTCTCTTTCAGCCTAACCTACCTCACAGGGTTATTGTCGTGGGAAAATAGAAGGAAGGTGTGTTGGATATGTTTGCCGTCCTGAGTTCTTTGTAAAAATAATAAATGCCGGATTAAAAAAAGTCTTGTCTCTAACAGACGAATGTAGACCTCGAAATAAAGTAACGAACAACAAATTATTCAATGGATAGATTGCATGCAAAAATATGGTTTCGAAAGGGTCAAAGGAGGCCAGCAAAACATCTTGCTCACATACCTACCTTACTCTAAACATCCCACTAAAAGTTTGTATTTCCCTTTTTAACTAAAAAGAAATCAGAGGTCAGCAGTGTCCTCATCCTCGAGGTCTAAGAACCTTGAGAAGTGAACATGAGTCAGTAATGTTACTTTTTTTTTTCTATTTAAAAACCACCTCTTTAAATAAAGATTAGTTTGCCCTGAAGTGGCCACCTGGCTCCCGGTGGTGTACGGTCTTCTCTTTATTATGATTTCAGAGTCTTCGATATATGCATGTAATTAGGGAATACTTATCTATGGGTCACATACAATGCCTTGTAGATGACTTTGCAAAAAAATAACATCTGAACATCTCATCTCCTGTGAGAGGTTTTAATCCCTTGCAGTCCTTTAAGGCCTGAGGGAGACTGTGCTGTCCTGGTTCTTAGCATGTGGCTCCCTCTGGTGGTGAATGTTGCAGACATTGACCAGGCTTGTGGTACTGGAGGCTCTTCTGTTTCATCAAGGGACTGAAAGAAAACAACCCCTACTGCTCACTACTTGTTTATAGTCAGAAAGATGCTGCTGTGCCTGGAACTGTGTCCCCTAAGAAATCAGTGCTATAGTACATTCTGTTAAATGTTGCTTTATTTATCTCTCGCATTGCGAGGCCTCCTGGTTCTAAAACGATTCTTGCAACTGCAAAATAAAAACTGTTGCAGAAATGTTGTGCCCAGAGAGAGGAAATCCACAAAACACCACCCCATCCCCTGAGGTAAAGATCGCACACTTAATTCCAGGCTTAAAGAGAAGCCCGGTTATTAAGGTTCATTTAAAGGTGTAAAGGTTGGAGAATCATACGACTCTCTGCAGAAGGCTGTTATTCCTGAGACGTCAGCCTTTTGACCTGAATGCCAAAGTCGCAAATGCCAAAACCTCTTTTATTGTAGGGTCGCAGTGACAGAATCTTGCAACTCTGGGTATATTTCCCCTTCCCTGCTTTTCTCCCAAAGCGAACGAGGGAGGGCCCAGCCTGAGTTGCTTTCTCTAATTCCATTCCTGCTCTGGGTTCAGATTTCTCTTAGCTGGCTGTTGCCCTGGCTGCAGCCCTTCCTTTTCTTCCTCAGAGTTATTCTCATAACTCATTACACAAGGAAAGGTGAAGCACCGGAGAAAGCTAGTGAGGTTTGCCTGTCATTACTCACGCCATCGTGGACCAGCTACAGCTCTGAGGTATTTTTCAGGGGCACTTTTCTGTAGAGTACATTGCAGCATTCTACCCTCAAGGGGACTAAAACAGGAGTAACAGTAAGGAGGGCCTCCCAGTCCAGAGAAGGATGCAACCGGAATACACACTGCACCAGTGCAGAGGCCTTCATGGAATCAGCTGCCACATGCACGCCAGGCCTGAGTGGGGCATTCCAAAACATGGAAGATCCCCGGAATCAGATGACCAAGGAACCCACAGCTACCCGGCCTTGTTAGACCTGAGTTTGAATCTATTCCGGCCCATACAGACTCTCAGAGGCTGCAGCAGTAGTACAAAGCTTGGACATCATCACTTGGCTAGCCAGAGGTCAAGATGAACAAGTGAATATCTTCAGCATATTTTTTCTTTTCTTTTTCTTTTTATTTTTTTCTTCACATACTTCAGGGAGAGGGAAGGGAAAAAAAGGAAAAAGAAAAAAAATCTTCAGCATATTGATAATGACCTCTCCTAATAGCCTCATAGATAACAAGAACAAGAGTTCCCCTTGACCGGGGAAATGAGGCGGGGTATAAATCTAAATAAATTAAATTAAATAAATAAATAAATAAGCCAGGACGTGAGAATCTTGGCACCTGTGGACCCCACAAATCACAGGTTTTGGACTCAACCTCTCACGACCACCCTCTTACTCTGACCAGAACCAGCTGCAGAAGAATGAGGAGATCCACTGAAACACCCTGTCACCAACTCCCATTCACTGCCATCAATCCAGAAGATACTGTAACAGTAGAATGATGCCATTATCTTATTTGCTAATTCAGTAGCAAGTTCTCACGAGAGTAACCATAAGAATGGGCTGTGTTTATGTCTCGGCACCATTTCAAGGAAATCAGGAATCCTTCCCTTTGGTCATTTGAGGATCTATAGAAGAACATTCTCTGAATTGATACTATCGGACATGAAGTACCAAAATCCAGGTGGCTTCTAGCAAGTATTGGAGAAATACCAAGACCTCTGGTTCTGTGTTGCCATATCTAGATTTTACTAGTCCTACTCGGGGCTTCTCACTTCAGTATCTTCTTATAAAGCAAGATGGTCTGACTGTATAATGAGAAAGTCAAACAGTCTCCTGTGTAGCTTGTTGAAGGACCCTAACTAAGAAAGAGATTTGTTTTCAGAAACACAGTGGGATGTAATAAATGTAAGCCATGTCTGAGAATTATTTTTCTTCTAGTCATTTGTTGCATTTAGAGCCTTTCCCTTGTGGTTTCTGTTGCTCACCATGAAAAAAAGCAATTAAGAATCCAGAACACACTATCGACAAAGGATAAAACTGAGGAAGGGTATAAAAAACAGAACTAAATACAACTAAAGCCAGGTATTTTGGTCATGGTCTGTTACATTTTCAGTGTAACCCCTGAATTTGGATTTTTGCTTCTTTTCTTTTAAAAAAAGATAAAAGTAATTATTTTCAGGCTTCCAGAATTATGCAACATTTTATATTTGCACAGACATTTGCTTTTTATGTGCTTTTTTAAAAGTAGATTTTTTTCCACACCAATATGTCTTCCGAGAGAAGACTTCCTCTCCACAGGATTTGTTCCCGAACATTTATTTGTGTGCTACCTATCTCAGGAAAGAAAGAATTGCTTTATAAATCCCATTTTACAGACAGAGAAAGTGAGGCTTCAGCAGGAGTAAATTTTCATTTAGTTATTGTCAAAGTCAGGAAGGTAAATGACAGAATAAAAACATCATACATCATTCCTGTAAAGAGAAGAGACCAGAATGGCTCTGCAAATTCATGAAGCCCTTTAGAAAAGCATCATTATAGTCACTCCTAGATACTTTGAAAGCTTGGGAAGGATGCTCCATTTTCAACCACAGAAAAACCTCTATGCTGCCTGCAGTTTGACAAGAGCAAACCCTAGTAAACTCTGGCACCGTATTTATTTTGTCTTTATTAACAGCCATCAAGAGAATCCAAAAGCATCTTGGAAAGCCCACTTTGGTCATATAAAAGTCTAATAATCAAGGTAGAGCCTGCTGCCTAAGCAGAAGAAACTAAGTTATATTCCAAACAGAATCGATGTCATTCCTGATACAGAAGGGGCACTGCAATAGGAGGATGTTGACTAAGGCTAACGGAAGTCTTAACTTAGGCAGCAACCCTCTGTAGCATTGCCAGCCCCAGCATCTTTGGAGGAACTGAACTGCAAAGGAACATTATTAAGATCCACGGTGGCGCAGTGGTTAGAATGCATTACTGCAGGCTACTTCTGCTGACTGACTGCTGCCTGAAATTTGGCAGTTTGGGTCTCACTGGCTCAAAGTTGACTCAGCCTTCCATCCTTCTGAGGTTGGTAAAATGAGGACTCTGTAAACTGCTTAGAGAGGTCTGTAAAGCACTGTAAATCTATATCTATAAAAGAGAGGTGGGGTGTGGATGTTTTGTTTGTATGTGCTCTATGCAAACTCTCAGTTCTGCACCAATGTACCTCAAATTTGCCAGATAGGTAGGAAAGCGTAGTAAGAAAAGCACTGTTGTGGTCTCCAAAGGGTAGGTGTCCTTATTTGACCCCTTTTTGGGTGGGCAAAGAGGACATTCTTAACGAACAAGCAGCAACTCTCTACTGAGCGTGTGCAAATCTTCTGAGCATGTGCAAAGCTTCTCTCTATTGAGCACAGGCAAGTTTTCAAACTGACTGAGGCACCATATTCAAACCTCTGAGGTGCCATGTATTATACATATAAATTCCACATTTGCCCCAGCAGCGATGAGCCCAAGACACACGGAGCAGCCCACCCCGCCAAGTAAAATTGGCTATGATGTGGGAGAGGGCACCAGGGGCTTAAGAAGGCCTGCAAACGGCTGTGGCCCAGTGCCCCCATCAAGCCATGGCTGCCTTTCCTCAGAGCTGGCCTGCCCTTGGCCTAGAGCCCAGCCTGCCCTTGGCCCCGAGATGTGGGAGCGGGTGCCAGGGGCTTCAGAAGGCCTGCAAACGCTGTGACACAAATATACTTCTTTTAAAAAAAAAACGAGGCTGGGTAAGAAGCTAATGGTATATAAGTCTGGTATATAAGTCTAAGTGCTATTGCTATTCTCTATCTCTGCTTTCTGTGAGTCTGCAAGGTACAGGTTGTGCTAACATCTTTCGTACAACTCCAAGGAGAGTAGCAAGGCTGGTTATGAGGGATCAGAATCTCATTGAATATCATCCTTATAAAAATCCCCTGGATCTAGACATGGGATAAGGTTGGCAAGGTCCTTCCTCTCACCTCTGCTAATGTTTTATTCGTTTAATTTGCTTACACATTCACGCAAAAGCAACCGTAGACTCCCAAGCATTTACAGACTGGGCTACAGTTACGAATGTAAATAAGCCTTCCTCTAAATGGGAATGATGGGAAAGCTGACCTATTTAGCATCGCTTAACAGAGTGCTGCTTGCTAAAACTGAAAAGGCCTCCATCCATCCCGATCCTGCTGGATTTATTTTGTCATGCAGACCATAAGCAGGATGACGAACACAAACTGGAAAATGCTTATCATTCAAAGTATTAGTTCCATACTCGCTTCAGATCTCTTGCATTCTTCCAAGCTGCCAGGGAAGCTAAAGGAATAATTAATTTGGGTGTCCAGATAAAGATCTAAACTGTCAATTTAACTTGTCCTTTCCTTTCTCCTCACTTCTATTTCTTCCATTAGATTCAAAAGCTGTCAGGAGCAAATCAAAGGAAAACCTCCCAGTTCTTCATATGCACAGTTGTCTGTAACAAAATATCCTCGGTGTTAGTGGTGGCTCAGGCTACAGACTGAAAGGAAACAGGATAAAAAGAGGGATTTTCTTTATAATCTTTATTATTTGAATGTTGACCGTTGCTTTGTCCAAAGTCCAATGGCAGCCTGATTTAACCCGGTGATTCTTAGCACCCTCTGCTGTCGGGCAGGTCTTCCCACTGCCGTGGGTACTGGGTAGTTGCCCTAGGGCGTCCAGGGAATGAGGGCTATTTTTGAGGTTGTATTGGCATGTGGAAGTAATAGACCATAATCTGCCATGGTGGTCCAATGATTGGCAGATGTGATTGGTTTAGTCTAGGGTATCTATCATGGCCTGTTTGCCTTGAGAGACCCTTCTGGATATATACATGTCCGATGACATAGCCCACAATTTCATTTTCTTACACAAGCCCCTTAGCCTCATCAAGGCCCCAATCATAAGAAAGGTAGACTGCATTCCTTTGCCATTTATTATATTGCGAAAAATCCTCAATTCAGTGTTTTAGTGGCACTGGCATAAAATAATCCCATTGTATGATTTCACTCTGATTTCTACTCTCCCTACTACACTATATATTTGGGAGCCATTTCAGGTGTCACAGTTAGAAAGCAAATACCAGCATCTGATTTGATTGTCTGACAAGAAATGTGGGCCTTTTCTTGGTGTGAGAGGGTATATTCCCTTTTGGGCGTGCAAAATGGGAGAGATGATCAAAATGGAGAGATTATCAAGAAGGTCTTTGGACACTACTCTGTGGTAGAATTGCAGCGATCATTATGAATCATCTCCTCTTCCAACACCCTTTTTTAAATGATAGCCTGATTTCCTTGCTAAGAAACTTATCTAGGTATGGGAATGGAAACTCAAATTCCCTTGGATTTTGTTGGCTAGAAACAAGAGGGATCTTGAACTAATGCAAAACATCCATTTCTTCTGTGCTTTAAACCATATTATCTGCACATTGTAGCATCAGATTCATGCATATCTCTTTGACAATATTAGACAATATGAGATATGCATAATCTGTTGGTTTTTTCCCCACCAGGAACAAAAGACGGATTTTCCACAGCAGTATTTTTGAGCAGTGTACAAGCAGGCTATAAACTTGAAAGAAAAAATATTCACATTAAGCAAGTTGGAGCTCATTATGGGAAATTCCCGGAGGTCAAAGTCATTGAAAACCTCATTTTCCCAGGTTAAAGGCTGCTATTGCATATAATGCAGATGCCCTGGGTATCTGTAAATGTCAGTGGGAAGAGAGAGAAAACCTATTACATAGGAGAAAAGCCTTGCCTGTGAACCTAGGTGTAATAGCAGCCCAGGTAGTACCCAAAAGATGGAGAAGGAATCCTTGTAGCATTCCTGTGTCACATAGAACAATTTTCTCCCGACTTGTGTTCTTAATTGGCATGTGCTTAATTGTAACAATGATACAGTTATTTCAGTCACTTTTAATTGTAAATGTTCTGGGTTCTCCCCCCCCTCCCCCAAGCTAGGCCAATTGGTCTAAATTTGATTTGGATATGGATTTTGGAGCATTATCCCTTCTGCAACATGCATTCTTTTTTTAGAACTCTGCAATATCTCTGAGCTTCATGCTTCCTTGAAAGCAAAAACGTTGATGCCTGAGAATCAGCTCAGGCTCTGAGTCATAGCATTCAACCAGTAACTCAAAGATATTCTGTGGTGTTCTATATTGCAGCAACCTCAGAAATAGAATTTGCTCATTAGCAAGCATTTACATTACCCTCTGCACCTCCTTTAAACTATAAAGTTTAAAGGAAAGTTTAAATAAATATAGCTTAAATTTCCTTAAATTAATTTTTAATTTAATTTTTATAGTTTAAATATAGTTTAAATTTAAAGGAAATTGTAAACTATAAAGTAAAGTTCACAATGCCAACTTGATCCTAGAGCCAAAGTCCCCACTCCTCCCCAAATTCAAGCTGGACAAATAAATGAATAGGGATAGATCTACAGATACTTTGCCTTTTTATACTCAGAAAGCATAACATTCTAGTTTAAACCCAGCCATCCAAAATAAACCGTTAAATAAATGTTCAATTCAGTGTGCCAGGTTCTGTTCTATCAGTTCTGCTGAATTAGTGACTGGCTAAGTTCAACTGAAAAAAACGAGTGAACTCTGACAAGAGTTTTGGCCAGTTTAAGTGCAAGGTTTACTTTTTATTTTGAGTCAGCTGGGTGTAGCAGTTAAGGCAGCAGGCTAAAAACCAAGAGACGGTGAGTTCTCATCCTGTCCCAGGTCCTAAGAAAGAGGTAATGGCAAACCAGTTCCAAAATCTTGCCACCAAAACTGCAGAGATTAGTCCAAGCAGTTGCCAGGAATCAACATTGATTCAAAAGCACAAATAAAATAAAAACAACATGCCTTTTGTTTAGAAATGACATGCAGAGTAGCTTGCAAATAGGTAAAGGCAAAGGTTCCCCTCGCACATCCATGCTAGTTGGTTCCCAACTATAGGGGGCGGTACTCGTCTTTTGCTTCAAAGCCAAAGAGCCAGCACTGTCCGAAGACGTCTCCATGGTTTTGTGGCCGGCATGACTATACACCAAAGGTGCATGGAACACTGTTCCCTTCCCACCAAAGGTGGTCCCTATTTTTCTACTTGCATTTTTTACATGCTTTCAAACTGCTAGGTTGGGAGAAGCTGGGACAAATAACGGGAGCTCACTCTGTTACGTGGCACTAGGGATTTGAACTGCCAAACTGCTGACCTTTCTGATCGACAAGCTCAGCGGCTTAGCCACTGAGCCACCATAAATTATTGTATTACTGTTTAAAAGGCTAGCATATTGTAGGAACCCTAAGGGGGGGGAATGAAGAAACATTTGGTTTCTCTTTGATTGTTTCCATTATTCTCTGGTTTAATCTTTGTCAATAGCTTGTATGGAAAATGTTGTTGCTATCTCATTTGCCTAGCAAAACAAGGAAAGCCTGTCAGACATTCTGTTGCTCTAATTTTGGACCTGCTTTCCTCTCCCTTCTTTCCTTCGCCACACTGCAGCTCCTTTCCTTTTGACAACTTTCTCATTTTAGGGCTTTGTTCTCTTTCTAGCCTACATTGGTGCAAATCTTTATATCTAAAATGAGATATAGTCCGTCTTAAATTGTCAGCAGGCTTTGTTTGATATCTCATTTACCATCCCTGGTACACCACCGCTGAAACCGAATGAGGCAAATTTAAAAGAAACAGATGATGCTTATTGTAGATCCATTTTTTTTTGCCCCGTTCCAGGAATCTGCTTGTTTTTCCATAGGATTTTGAGAGCAGCCATTTAATTCTAGCAGGATTCAGGACTGGGGACCAGATATATAGGAGTGTTGACTCTCTTTGGGTCTGTGTATTTGTAAAAAAAATAATGCCGGGTGCTGTGCTTTGTCTTTTCCCAGGAGCAGGAATGGTGGTGGATTGGGAACAAGAAACCGGACTTCTCATGACTTCCGGAGATGTGCGCATCATCCGAATCTGGGACACAGATCGAGAAATGAAAGTGCAGGTAACCCCAGTATCTCCTACTAATCAAAACAGTTTGTGGCCTGTTTTCAGTACTATAAAAGTTGGAGACGTATGTGAAGAAAAACTGTTCCGTGTTTTCTGTTTAATATGAGTATCATAGAGCTGGAAGTTAGATTTGGGAAGTTATGAGAATGGGACGTATCTGGTTGATGTGCCTATAATGACCAACTTCAGTGCTTCTTGGAACAGCACCACTGCCTATGTACATTGAGTGTACACGGCTAAGAAGCACACACTCTTCCACGTACAGAACACCCAGCCAGAGGGGAAGTGGGTCTTGGCCTGCCTAATAACAGCTGTTACTAGTATAAGGATTTTTTTCTTTATCATTGGCCCCTGGTGTATCACCATCTCCCTTCTAACTGAGCATGCTCAGAGACTGCAAAACACAGGAAGATCGGCCCTTTCATGGGATGCCTAGGCAGAGAAACACTCTTCAAGGAGCCAATCCAGTCATTTTGCAGCAGTACTCTAACCAATTGTGCAGACCCTGTTACCTGGGCTAAGTGTGTTCAGGGCCCAAGAAATGCCCCCCCTCCTCTTCTTCCTCCTGCTCCTCCTGCTCCTCCTCCTCTTCCTCCTGCTCCTCCTCACCATGGCTATACCTCACTCTGAAACCACACATATACACCCTACATTTCTTTTTGGCATTCTTCATCATTGTTTGGGAATTAAAAATGCCAGCAAGCAGCAAGAAGGGCTGAGTATACTAACTGGTACCCTTTTCTGGCACACAACCCATTTTTGGAGCTTCCATTATCTAAAAATTGCCCTACATTGTAATTGTCATCTCCCCTTGCCTTTCCTACACCTGTTTAGAGCTTCCCACAAATCAATATTTTTCTTGTATCTGCAGCTGAAGAGCCAATTCTACCTCTAACAGAGTTGCTCTGCTTCTTGTTATAGGCACCAAGAATAAGAAAGAAATGCATCCATTCCAATATTCTTAATATTTCCTTATCTACACTACCCTATTCCTCACTCTTGCAAAAAGTAGACCTGTTTATATCAATTGCCATAAAACCAAATCTTTTCTTCAGATATACACATTTCTGTGTAAGCCACTTCAGTCACTTTTTAATAAGATTTTTTCATTAAAGTTTACAAATACTTGTTTGCTGTTGCATACGACTCACAAGCATCTCTTGTGAGTTGGGTGACTATATAAATATGATTGATAAATAAAAGATAAAAATAAAAAATAATATAAAAAAGAAAAAGTGCAGAGAAAAAGAAAAATATATAATAAAAAATAAAACTGTTTAAAAAATTACTCCCTTCTTCCTCCAGATGTACAAATAACATCAGTAATTTATCATGTTCTCTGATATCTCAGAAAAATATGTCTTCTTCCCATATTTCATGTCATTAATAGATGAATTATAAACTCTTTTCATTCTAACCAGCAGATGTTTATTAAGAGCTATAATAGCATGTATAAATTGAATACTATGCATGCATAATAACATGTATAGTTTAAACTTAATCAAATAAATCCACTTTATATTCCTTCTCCTTAACTTTAAAAAAGCTTGATCTTTAATCCCTTCGAATAATGTCCCACAAGTAGGGATACTAGGCTGATTCCTAGTGTTTTAGTGTTGTAAGCTGCCTCGAGTTCCCCTTGATCGGGAAAATGAGGTGGGGTATAAATCCAAATAAATAAATAAAACAAATTCCATCTTTTAACTCTTCTCCCAGGTTCTGCTACTCTTCTCCTACACAATGTTCTAGTTACCTTTTTGCTGTTTATCCAGAAATAAAAATACCTTTTTAAACTCCTTAAATGTGCATGAAATATTTTCCATCAAGAATAGAAGGAAACACTTGATGTAATGAAACTTGCCCTTTTGAAGGTCCTTAACAATCAAAAAACTATTAACAAATAATTTCCAATGGTAGTTAAGAGAGGAAGTGTCCATTTGAAAGCACCAAACCACATCTTAGGCCAGATGACCTTCCCCCATCCCTCAAACTCTAAAGCCCACACTCTGGACCACTATCTTATGATCTCCTCATGGGGAACCACTGAATTTGTGGGCAGTTCTTGCTCCAGAGAGGAATTCCAAGGAGGTGAACCCTTCACTGGATGCACTTTGTGCCACTTTCCAAAGAACCATCTTCAGTCCACTGTTGCTTCCTGGAGATCTGCCAGAAAAAGTGTGATCTCCGAAGGTTTCGGAAATTAATTCTATCTGCCTGACAGTAATTATGGCACTTTGACCGAGCAATGCAATTCAACTAAGACCATGCTAATCTTCATTATTTTCAAATAGAGTTTAATCTGCATAAATTAAGAGAACATCAGAAATCAGGAGGATGAAAATATTTTAAATGGGGATGATTATTAATTATTATGCAAAATGCTTCCTAGGGTGCTTCATAAGCTCAAACCTGAATAGCAGCATCTGGCAGAACAGAACTGTAGAAATCAAATGTGGAAATGTTGGTGCCCAGTTGCTAACCCACAGATTTATATACATAAAACGCGGGTACTACAATTAACGCCTGCAATTCATTATCAGGCTGTCCGTTATGCGGACCGTGAAAAAAATAACATCCTTCATTTAGATCAGGGCTGTCAAACTCCTGGCCCATAGGTTGGATGCATCACGCACTGCTCACGCCCATGCCCAGTTTAGTGAAGGGGTGGGAAACTCCCATATGTCATGTGACCCTGCTGTGAGGAGTCGTCAGCTGACTTAGTCTGCATCTACAAAGTAAGTAGATAGTTTTGTCCAGGAAGTAGCCCAGCTGCATGGCTGAACCAGAACAGACCATAGATAAGAGTCTTCTTGTTCCTGAGTAACTCGTCATCCAGATTGTAGGATGAGAAGGTGATTCCTGCTAGCTTCTGATTTTTTGCTGAAATGGCAAGGCAACCCCAGTAAGTGCCTTTCTTTCCGCCAAGCCAAGGATCAACAGAGGATAAGCCTTAACGTCTCCTCCTCTGGTAAATTACACAATCACAGGAAAAATAAAGAATAGTCGCCTAGAGTAACCACACGGCAAGATAGGCAGCATATAAATTTAATAAATAAATAAAGCACCAGCACCCCATTGGTCGCTGCCAGCTTAGGCCACAGCCATATAAGGTCCGCTTAGAAGATGCTGCTTTTCTTCATGATTTTTGTTATAGAAAATCTTATCGCTTTCTCTCCCCCTCACGGCACTGCAGATTGACAGATAGCTTTCGAATGCTGCCTACATATAAGAATATATATTTGAGTTGTGAACCCATATCTGTTACAGCGGGTGAAGAATGGAGTGGGTAGCAGACTAGAGCAGTAAGCCCCCACCCCTCGGCAATGGAAGGCGCCCCTTCCATGTAACTTACGCATTTGCTGACTCACCTAGGTATTTCTTCCTGTAACACATTTAGACCAGTGATTCTGCTTGCCTTGGTCTGATCTGGAGAGGATTCCAATCTCGATTGCAATCTGGAATGAGGGTATTTCATAAAGAGCATTGCAGTTACTTCCCAACCCTCTGATATTTCTTTTTTTGGGGATAGGTGGGGGTGTTTCTTGATTTGGAAGTCAGAGCCTTTGTCCTGTTAAGAAGCCCTCTAGCATCTCAGTATAAACCTTTGCCGTCCCTTGATAGTTCTCTCCAGCAAACTGTTAAATAAATTTTAATTGAGTAAATACAAATATAGCAGTGATTAAAAATAGAAAGGAGGTATTAAATTAGCTAGGCACCATTCTGCAGAGCCGAGTCTGACTATTGCTCAGTTTTGTGGCTGCTTAACTGTAACTTGCTTTTCTTTCTTAGCAGCTGTGTTCTTATTATTCCAAGCAAATCTTTTGTCCGTAGTGAAAAAAAAATCTCCGGCTTTAGATTAAGATTGTTGAGTGTCTTTCCAATAACATCCCAGCTTTGCTCTTTGCATTTATTACCTTTCAAAGGCATTCTTTAAAAAAAAACACATAGCCCTGAGTTTCGGTGGAAGTCATTTTCTGCAGAAAGGCAACATATGAAGCTCAGATTCTCCTAGCAGCCCATTAAGGCTTCCAGATTCTCCTCTGCCTTTAACCATGGCCTTGCACCTGTTTTTTAATTACCTTTTTCTTTAAAATATTCCTCGTAAAAAGCAAGACAAACATTCTTTGCCTGGAAGAAGTCATAAAAGCATGATAAAACTACCACTCCAAAGTTTGGAGCTTGAAAGAGTGAAGCAAAAATTTTCTGGGCAAGTCCTTTTCTTCTTTGTGGACGAAATAAGGGGCTTTGTTGTTCAATATCCTTTTCAGGCTCCTGTAATCTCCTGTAATCTTGTAAATTGCCATGCAGTCATGGTGAAATAGGAAAAAAGTTAGCAGCGGCCCCAATTCTCTTTGGAGGGCTATCACTGTAAGTGAGTCACCTTAGCAGGTCATCAATTACCCTTTAAGGCTCAAGAAACAGTGACTGTCAAACAGGCTTATTTCTTGGATACTCAAGTCCTTGTTTCAGGACTGATATTTTCCAGGAAGAAGCTCCATCTACTCTTCCACTATGGTTGGGTTCCCTTCTTATGCCACTTTGCTGTCAGCATTGAGCAAGGGTAGATTTATTACTCTCCGAGAAAAGTTGTGCTTTAAATTGTCTTTAACTTTCTGTATAACTGCTGTGGGGTGGGGGAGGGGGGGGGTCATTGCCGAGACATTTATTTGACTTACAAGATTTTTATTAAACTTACCCCTTGGAAATGAAGAGCTGTTTCCCCTATTAGTTGCAAGGCAGGACTGGGTCAGTGGATTGTTTGAGGCACTGTTTGAGTACACATATGAGGAAATTAATGGGCCCTGAAGCCTTCTCACATATATTAAAATCCTTTTTTGACATAAGTGCCTCAAAAACAAACATGAGAGTCACAATCTCACTTTCACTCATATTTCTGCAAGATTGTATATCAGAAGTCATCCCAATGTCTTTTTCACAACAAAGACCATGGGCCACAAAGTAATTTGTGGAATACCCTTTTTTATTTTGTTTTGTTGTGCTGTGCATTGATGTTCCCCACATCTGAATTGCAACAGCACTTTTAGTTTGCTTCTGTAAAAGAGGCCATCAACAATAACTTGGTAAACTGGACTAAGGTAAAACGACACTGCTCATAAAAACCAAAAGAGTCTCAGAGCAGTAAGATGCTTGTTACGTTATGGCATGTCCTTCAGGGGAAAATAGTCTTACACTCAGGCTGTTGAACTCTTTTACTATCTCCAGTGGAAGTGGATAACAAATTGTATTAACAGGTAATCTTCCTTTCCGATTAAGAATTGCCCAAGACAAATGTATGCTTAAGTAACAAAAGGCACATGACACAAATAACAAAGATATTTGTGCAACCGGTCAGCATAGATAAATTTGGAAAGTTACAGTAAATGAGAAAGATGCTATTAATCAGCAAAAAGAAAATAATGGGGGAAGCCTGATTGTACAGACACTGTTAAATCCATAACAGCCACTCAGAACCACAAAGGCTAGATTTTTCAGTCTTTTTAATCAGGGCAAGGTTTTTTGGAAGTGGTTTGCCACCATTTCCTCCCGAGGGTTGAGGGAAAGTGGCTGGCCCATGGTCACCCAACTGGCTTTGTATCTAAGGCGAGACTAGAACTCCGAGTCTCCTGATCTCTAGCCTGATACTTGTAGATGTACCAGCCTTATAGTGTTTTCCAAACCACTTTTCTTTTTTCAAACTTCTGAAAAGTCTGTAATAAGGGTACTTTCCACTCCCCCGAAAAGGCCGTATCTAAGGTGACCTGTCCATCTTGGTTAATTAAACATCTAGGGCACCAAGTTAAATGGGGCAGCAGATGTTAAAGGAATTTTTTTTTTTAAAAAATGAATATTTACCCCTTTTTGAAAACAAAATCTTCTCCCTAGATCTGTGTTTGATTTGGGATTGCTGAATTAAGGGATTTCAGGGTGGTAAAAAGGGAGTTATGTGACTTGCCTAGAACCTTAGTTGCTGGAACATCCCCTGCGGCAGGGATGAACAACACTTTTGGACCTCAGGGCCACGTGTGGCGCTAGCCAGTGGCTTTAATTTTATATATAATTGCAGGTGTACACTAGCGGTTCCAGGGGTGTTTATTGCAGCAATACAGACTAGCAGAATCTTGAGACCTTGACTCTGCCTGTCCTATCCTAACTAAACAAAATCACGATATTTTGATTCCTTCCCCACTTTCTCATCTTTTCTGCAAAGTAATTATTTCCTCCCCTTTTAAGTGCAGACTCACTCTTTCCTATCCCCCAGATCAGCTCTTAATTCCTTTTCAGCTTCCATCAATTAGCAATGCAGAAACCATGGTGGTTTTTTTTCACATTAGGGTTGCTAAAGTGAGCTTAAATCGAGAGAGGGGGAGAGAGAGAGATAAAAAGGCAAACTGAGCATTCTCAAGGGTCAGCAGACTCAGGCAGATGGATGCTGGGCATGTCCATGATGCAACTACTGTGTAAAACTTGGGATTTCTCATTGTCTGGATGTTGAAAGTGTCAGTAATAATAATGAAAAAAGTTCCAGCTTACTATGGTGGCCACATATATACAGTATAGGAAAATCTTTAAATCAAATCAGCTCATCTTTTCCCTGTATCACCCATGGTTGTGCCTTTGCTTTTAAAATCCCATCACAATTGATAAGATATGAGGGCAATATGAGAATCCTCCTGTGAATGCCGAAGATCTGTATTGGGCTCCATGTGGGTATTAGGTGGAGTGACTCGGAATGGTCTTCAAATGGTACTATTAACATATAGAAAATATGTTTTTAGACAAGATGTTCTGGCATACGTTTGAGAAAGACAAAAGTAAAAAGATGATACAGTGTTTTTAGGTTAGCTCCTGAATTTACATGGATACCTATGTCATTCCTTCACCCTCTCTCTCTCTCTCTCTCCCTTTCTCTCTCCCTCTCTCTCTCCCTCTCCCTCTTTCCCTTCCTAAATACATATGGAAAGTTACTTTTTCTTGACATTATATAAGTATCAAATAACTCTCAGTAGTTTAAAGCATTGGACCAAACTACTTGATTTAAACTGACAAGAATTATAAACTGTCCATGTGTGTGTGTGTGTGTGTGTGCGCGTGCGCATGTGTACATACATACCCACAAGTATAAGGATGAACACAGTTTGTCCTGTTTAGTGACATGGCATCTGGGTTGAATTAGTCTAATGCGCTCTATGGATTACCTTCTAAAATAATTTGGAAGCATCAACTGTTACAAATTATTGACCACTTTATTGTTTTAAGTGCCTGGAACATTTGATATATATATATTTTACAAATTCCACTGGTTGCATTTCAGGACCCAAGCAGGATGCATGTATTGGCCTTAAAGTTCTAAACAGCCTAGGACTGAATTGTTCGAAGAATTGCCATCACCTATTAGTGTATCCACACATAATGATTAATATCTGAGGCCCCAATGTCGCATTATAGTAACGAGTACAATATTGTACCACTAACAAGAACAATTACATTAGCAGTAACCCCTCATGTGTGAATTCTATTCCACTCAAGATTTGTCAAGCTTAAAATGGGATATAAATCCTATATTATGCTCTGCCTCTTTTAAAAATATTTTCATCATGATGCTATATTTAAGATGTTGTTTAGCTGTGATTTGTTTTATTATCTTCTGTGAATTCGCACATTTGCATCTGCTTTCAGAGACAGCCTATGCTTTTTGAACTAAATAAAATAAATGGCCAGCAAGATTGCAGCTTTGAATTGGTATTTTAATGTTTTAGGATATTCCCACGGGGGCCGACAGCTGTGTCACCAGTCTGTCCTGTGATTCTCATCGTTCGCTCATTGTAGCAGGGCTTGGAGATGGCTCCATTCGGGTTTATGACCGACGGATGGCTCTGAGTGAATGGTAAGACAGCCACCTCATTCCTTCCATCAGCAGGGGAACCTTACATTTGTTGATGTAGTGGTTGGCTAAGGGAGCTAAGCATGAACTAGGAGCACTTGCTCAAGCAGTGTTCCACAGATGACCATCAGTTGCAAAGATTATTTTTATCTTCTCCCTTCCATATACATCTTAAGCTTGGATGAATTTTAACAACATAGGCCT
>JANHGC010003364.1:43335-56508 GCA_027560395.1 Boaedon fuliginosus
CACATGCACGCGTGACACTCCCCACCCCCGTGCAAGCCGAAACACAGCTGATGAAACGATCCGATGATCAGCTGTGCTTCCAGCAAAGGTATGAGAGACCACCAAGGACTTCAGGCAGGTGGGCGGACCCACTTTAACAACAGCGTGCATGCTCTGAAGCATGGCTCGGCATGCCACTTCCGGCACACGTGCCATAGGTTCGTCAACACAGGTCTAGGTGATAGACCTGACCTTAAGGATGGATAGCAAGTTCAGATATCTTAAGAAGTTGGAGATAATCTCGATGACCAGTAACAGTAGATCAACCTGTGGTCGTCAAGACCACCATGAGATGGGAAGGATGAAGGTGGCTACATCCTTTGGTATCTGCAAGGACTCTCTTCAAGAAGGAAATCTTCTTCTTCTTCTTCCAGCGCATTCCCGCAGGTGCAGGGTCCGCTTTTCAGATCACTGAACACCACTTTGCATGGTCAGCTGCGTCTCCGGGGTGCAAGCCCGCGGCTTGCATATGTTTGTTGATGGTGTCTTACCATCTCTGTTTTGGATGCCTGCGAGGTCGCTAGCCATTGATTTCTAGTTGGTAGGCAGTCTTGGCCAGGGTAGAAGGTGCTGCTCTCTGGACATGTCCCATACCAGCGGAGTCGGCCTTCTCTCATCTTCTCTATAATTAGTGCCACACCAAAGTGTTGTTGAATGGTGTCATTTGTGATGTGGTCAAGAAAGGAGATGCCCAATATCCAATGGAGCGTTTGCATTTCCATAGCATGGAGATAGCTTTGGGTCCCTGTTGTTGCTGCCCAGGAAGAAGGAAATGGTGGAAAGATATACAGGAGTCAGCTGAACTATGGAAGCAGGAAGGTATTATCTAGATTAGAAACCTAGAAACTGGAGATTGTCCCAAGATGCAGTCTTGAAGTTGCTCAAACAGGACTAACAAAATGAAATTCAGTGTAGAGATGTAATGCCATGACCGTAATCCTTTTGGAGGTCTGAGCTCCCTTTTATCAGAGCATTCCCCAGGATTATTCCCAAGTACAATAAATCAACCCAGAGTACTCAAGACCCAGCTCACAGAAGAATGCTTTAATAATGGGAAGGGTGGAAGGAAAAAGAACAGAATGACCAGCCACAAAATTGAGGGACTCGGTTTACAGTACAATGGGTACATCGTTAGAAGATTCAACATGGCAGAGAACCATCAGAGTGCAGAAAATCTTTCAACAAACAATCCTTGACATACGACCGTAATGGAGCCTGCCCATTACAGTAGTATGTCAAGATGGTCATAAAATGGCTCGGTTACATGGTCGGCCTGATTTTATAACGTTTTTTATAGTGGTTGTTAAGCCAAGTGCAAATGTAGCCATGTTGTTGAGTACCTGAAGTTTGGTCACGTGACCACAGAGAAAGCCCAAACGTTGGAAATTCAGATTTGGGTTGTAATTTCCCAAATAGTTGTAAGTTGAAAACTATCTCTATATGATCACTAAGAGACGACCCCAATTTGATTGCACATAATCAATCCATTATTAGAAAATGGGACATGTAAACAAAGACGGATACAAGGGAAAGGTCACCTCACGATTAGACTACTGTAATGCGCTCTACATGGGGCTGCCCATGAAGAGCACTCGGAGACTTCAACTGGTCCAAAATGCGGCCGCGGGAGTGATTGAGGGTGTACCTCGGTGCACCCGTATAACACCTATTCTCTGTGAGCTGCATTGGCTGCCAGTGATCTACCGGGTGCAATTCAAGATGCTAGTAACAACTTTTAAAGCCCTACATGGCTTAGGAGCGGGGTACCTTCGAGACTGCCTACTGCTACTGTATGCCTCCCAGTGCCCAGTTAGATTTAATTTAACTTAATTTAATTTATTAGATTTATACCCCGCCTCATTTCCCGAATCAGGGGGAACTCGAGGCGGCTAACAACATTTTTGGCCTACTTAGGATCCCGTCAGCCAAACAATGTCGGCTGGTGGGCCCCTGTGTTAAGGCCTTCTCTGTGGCAGCGCCGATCCTCTGGAACGAACTACCCGCTGAGATTAGGATCACCCCTACTTTGCTGGCCTTCCGCAAAGCCGTAAAGACCTGGCTGTGGCGGAGGGCCTGGAATTAACAACGACCCTCTGGATGAATGTGAATGATTGGTTTATTGTGGTTTTTAATTATGAATTGTATATTTTATTGTTGTAAGCCGCCTAGAGTTCCCCCTAACAGGGGAAATGAGGCGGGGTATAAATTTAATAAAATAAATAAATAAATAAATAAATAAATAAATAAATAAATAAATAAATAAATAAATTGATAAGGTACATGTGATCTGTCTCACATATAACCTGCATCTGTATAACTAGCATATCTTTTCCTCCCTCTCTTTCTCACCTCATCATCCCAAATTAAATCCTGTATTAGTTTAACCACTCCATGAAGTGAAATATAGTTCACAAAAACTTAAAATTAAACCTGTTTAAAATTGTTTACTTCCCAAAAAAATGTTCAAAAATGAAGAAGTTATACACTCAATAATTCCTGATAGCAATAATGTTTTCTTCCTAAGCCTCGTTTCTGTGATTGGCAAAGATTAAAGAAGAATTGCTAGTTTTGCTGCTGCCATTTTAAATTTGATATTTTCTAAAAAATACGTTAATTTCCATTTTAAATTTTTATGCAATTATAAATATTGATTTCTTTAGCTACATATAGGGGAAAAAAACCTATACAGTAAATTATAAGCATAGTAAATGTTACTAAGAACTGCTTCCCATATCAGCAAATTATTTCCATGTTCCTTAGTTATCAAATAGATTTGAAGATTTGAATGATAGAATGTGTGTTTAAATATAATACATTTAACTTTTTTTTTATTTTGGATTTCTTTCCTGCAAGTGTATGAGACTGGAAGCACTGTTCAGATTCTCCATCTTGTGGCATTTGACCAGAGAAATTCAGGGCAGTAGAACTACGTCCCACAGCCGATCTTTTGATAGGTATAACTATTTTGAATTGGTATATTTTAAAAAACTTTAATGTGATCAGTATAATGGAAATAGACTACTTATATAATCTCATGCACAATTATGTTTGTTTTCATTTCATTACTACAGTATTGGATTTTTATATGCTTGTTGTAGTTTTCTCAGTACATTATCATTGTTTCAATAGTTCTGCCTTCTATTATTATTTTTTCCCCTGTAGATCCCTGTTCGTTGTCCTGGATAGTCTGAATTATTCAGATGGAGCAATTAGTGCTGCAGCACAGGGTTGGTTGATACGAGCACTCTCACTTAACGATGTTACAAGAATTCTTGAACCTGCTCTTCTGCTTTTATTGCATCCGAAGACACAGCGTGTCTCCCTTCACTGTATCAAGCAGAAAAACTCAACAGGTAAGACTGTATTTAGGAAAACTCCTATTGGATCAGACTCAGACCAAGATACCATCTAGCCTAGAACATCTCTTTCCCAAGATGATCATTCAAGTACATCTGGGAAGAATACAAACAGTAGTTCACCTTTTGCTTCTCTCTGCCAATGATGTATTTAATGGGATGTTTTCTTTGACCTAGAATTTTGTTTAACAAGCACAGATATTTATATATCTGTCCTCCTGATACCTAATTTAATTTTTTTTCAAGTTATTTTATTTGTTGGCTATTGCCATTCTTTGGTGTATAGAGTGTTATCGCTTATTTTGTCTCCCAAATATACTGAGAGTTCACCTTATTGGATTACCGGTACCAAGTTGTATTGAAAAAGAATACTTGACCTCACTTACGTCAACTTATTATTTACAATTTTTGAAAAGCATTGTCGGTGTCACCATTAGTATTCTTTTTCTAAAGAGAGCAAAAAAAAAATATACCCTTCAATTTTCTTGAAATAAAAATGCTGCAAGTCCTTAATAATAAGCTCCACCACTTAAAATAAATCAAAAAGTTACAATTACACCTTTCAGATTTGACAAAGTAACAGTGTATGTGTGTGTATACACAGTATACATGAAAGTATTATGATAGTGATAATTCTGTTTTCAGTCTCTACCTCCTTAGCATAGTATTTCCCTTTTGCGTTGCTGCTATACGAGTGCTTGTGTATGTATGTGCCTGGGTTTATAAAACATACTTATTTTAAACTGTATGTTCTTTTTAGAAGACATGTCTCTATGGTATACAAAGAAAACCGTCTTTCAGGAATCAGTAAAGTCTCGAGATCTGTGTGAAAGCTGTTCTGAAGAAACTTTGCCACTGAGCCAATTCACAGTTGTGGATAGAGAAGCTATATGGGCTGAAGTTGAAAAAGACCCAGAGAAATCTCTATTAAAAAATGAACTCTCTGTAAACAAACCTTCTCTGTATGCTGAATCACTACTAGAAGTGGGCAAAGATGAGAGTGAACACACTGAATCTGCTGATACTAGTACTGGGCCTTTGGATAGTGATAATACTTCATCATTTTCACCTTCTCTTGAACAGCAAGATCTGATCCATGAGGAGAATAAAAGTGCCTCAACAGATGGCAGAAACAGTATGAAACATACTGGTTCTTCTAATGTTTATCCTGCTGATAGTTCAAAATCAAGTGCTGCGATAAACTTAATACGTACCGATTCTGATAGAACCCGGGCATCAGAATCTCTCTCAAGTGATGATGAAATGGATTTGGAACTTCAAGCACTTATAACTTCTAGATTACTAAAGCAACAGAAAGAAAAACAGGAGATGGTTGAAGCTCTCTTTAAACATGTTCTCTTATACATACAACCATATGATTCAAAAAGGGTTCTGTATGCATTTTCTGTACTTGAAGGAGTGCTTAAAACAAATCCTAAGGAGTTTATTGAAGCTGTAGCAAGCACTAGCATGGATACAAGTTCCACAGCTCATTTGAATTTAATCTACAATCTTTTAGCTCGCCACCAGGAATCACTTGTGGGACAGAGCTTCTATGGAAAACTTCAAATTCAGTCGCCAACAATGTGTCCCCATTCATTATTAATAGAATTGTTAATGTATTTGTGTTTAAGTTTCCTGCGGTCTTATTATCCCTGTTATTTGAAGGTAACTCACAAAGATGTGCTTGGCAATAGAGATGTCCAAGTGAAAAGTGTTGAAGTATTGATCAGAATGGTGACTCAACTGACAACAATGGCCAAATCAACAGAGAACAAGAATATAGAATTCATACGCAACTTGCTTGGAAGATGCAAAATTCAAGAGTTTGTTCTTCTTTCTCTCTCTGCTTCTATGTATATTAGTCAGAAATGCTATGAACGTATGTTAGCTAATAAGACTAATGGTATAAATGAACACTATATCCTTGAGGAAAGTCTTATCAACTTTGGTCATGACCAGATTTGGAGTGAACAGCCTTTACAAATTGAATTACTTAAACTTCTGCAAATGTTAATTGTGTTGGAGCACCATCTTGGGCAGACTCAAGAGGAACAGGAAAATCAGCCAGCCCTGTCTAAGGAATGGCAGAGGGCTCTTAGTTTTCAGGAAGCCATCAGTGCTGTGCAATATGTGCATCCACACCCTATAACTTCTCAGGGGTTATTTGTGTCTGCAGTAGTTCGAGGCTTACAACCAGAATATGGCTATGGCATGCATCCATCTTGGGTTGGCTTGGTTACATACTCTTTGCCATACTTTGGGAAATCATTAGGATGGACAGTAACCCCATTTATTGTACAGATATGCAAGAATCTGGATGAGCTAGTCAACCAATATGAGCATGAAGTGCTGAAAATGTCAACTAAAATGTCAGCAAGGTAGGCAATACCTACTTAATAATCTTTATGTTTTGCTATTTTAGGCTTTTGCTTGGATTAAATACTCCACATTTTCAAAGTAAAATGTTAATGTCTACAGTGTGCCTGATTTTTTTTTTCTATGGAAAAGAACAATATAAGATGTAGGAATATGTTTGTATACTTGCTCAGAATATGTTTCTAACACAATATCATCTAGGGCAGTGGTGGCGAACCTTTCTGTTGCTGCGTGCTGAAAGCACGCACGAGCATGTGTGTGTGCCCACACCATGCATGTGTGACACCCCCACCCCTGCACATGTGCATGCGATCCCCCTGCTGACGTGCGAATCAGCTGTGCTTCAGAAGAGGGAACAAAGGCAAGTATAGGGCAGAGGCAGGCGGGAGGGCCCATTTCCACCCAAAAACTACATGAGGCATGCATGCATGCATGTGCGGGGGGATGATCGTAGGTTCCGGCACACATGCCATAGGTTTGCCATCACTGATCTAGGGCGACTAGTGGCAATTAATGCTCATTTAGAGTTTTTGCTAATGATTGAACTTAAGATATCAGTAATTTGGTATTGAGATCATTTGGCCTATAAAGCATATGCATTACCATTCCATAGTTCCAGTGGTGGGATTCTACCAGTTCAGCCCGGTTTGGGCAAATCATTTGTTCCGTTAGGCACTGGTTCAGCGAACCGGTAGTTCAGGCAATGAGTTGGCCCCACCCACCTGCCCCTGTGCTATTGTCTGCCTTTTTACCCTTTTCCGAAGCACAGCTGATCAGCACTGCAGCTGTTGCGACTCTCCTGAGCTTCAGCAAAAGCTCTGTTTTTCCTCTGCAAGTGAATGTAATGTGTGCATGCAGCGCGTGTTTGGTGCATGCAGCACGCACTTACTGTACCGAACCAGTTGTTAGACCGGTTGAATCCCACCACTGCATAGTTCCTTTCCTAAATTAGGTGGTTGCATCAAAAGGAGCATGTAGATGAGGAAAAAGTATCATTTCTTCTATTTTTGATAGATTTTCTTTTCATAATTTTTTTTATTTTTTCAATAAGAGAATTTTAAAACATACATTATCTGTCCATTTGTGGCATCCTGGGTTACAAATGTTAATTCATTCCTCAATTTCTTATATCCATATTAATTAATGTCAATAAAATATAAATCTTAACAATGTTCATTAAAAGTTTTTCACTAAATAATTCGTTATCCCTTTATCCTTATACATCCTTTCTCCTCCTCTTTAATTCCCCCTTTCCTTCTTTACCTTATATATGTAAAATAATACTATGATGATTTGTTTTCCCATTTAGTCCTAGCTAACATAACTATTTTATTCATCATTTTATTACATCATATTCATAAAGTTTTTTAAGTTATAATCATTTAGTGATTCATGTTAATTAGTGTTAAGTTATACAATTGTTACATAGTTATTATATGTTAAAAAAGAAAAAAAAACCACAATCTTTAATAAAAAATCTCATTTAAAATCCCTTATCCAGAAAAACATCTTAGTACTAATATTCAATTCATCTTATTTCTACAGTTCTATCCTTCGTCCCTTTTCTTTCTCTTTTGGAAGTCTATTCCCCTCCCTCCCGCCTTGTTCATCTCCTCCCGTTTTTTTCCATCTTCCTCCTCTTTATTTCCCTTCATTTTATATTACTCTTGGTATTTAATTTTATTATCTCTTTGTTTTTAACCACTCTTGCGCCTACTACCTCTTGCCTCATTCTTTGCCCTTTTTCTTTAGCTCTGTCTCCTCTATTAAGTTCTTTCTTGCTGTGCAGTAAGTAAGCCATGGTATCTCCGTCCTCTCCCCCATTGCGTGGTCGCCATTTTTAAGTTCTCATCGGCTTCTTTTTTCCGCTCGCCTGCCGCTTCTCCAAATTCCTCTGTGTCCTGCATTCCCTGTTGGTCCAGTTGATTGCTATTCTTTTCAATAGTTTCCAATTTAAATAATATACCAGACATAGAATTCTTAAGTTCAGTCCCCATTGCGTGTAATTTATCAAAAGCTTCAAAAAACACAGCACAATGGTTCCATGTCGCGGTAAGACTCTTCCCTTCCTGATTTTCCTTTTTTTTTCTTTTTATTTAAAGATATAAGAACATAAAAGAATAGGTTCCCAAAGTATGTTTAATTCCAAAAATTATAATTTTTATCCAAATTTAATCCAAATTTTTTCTGCTCAGTCAAAATTCTGGGGCTCTGTCTCCTCCAGTCCAATCCGGGGTGTGGGGGAGTTCCGAGACAGACCTCTCCCTAGTAATGTGCTACGCTTTCCTTTCGCCACTTTCCTGTTTACAGCAATTGGCCTTGGGTTTTATCTTGGGGGATCATGGTCTCACTCCAAATCTCATCTTACCCAGTTCAGCCTCCAGTTGGATCTCTTCTTCTTCCTCCTGCACTTGCTTTCCCCAGGGTGTTCCAGGCTAAGTGGATGCCATTTCTGGCTCCGTCCCATCCGATCTTCGGCTAGAGATCACGGTGGTCAAAGGTGAGGGTTTGCGTTCCCCCTCTACCTTGCCCACCATGCTCCTTTGCTGGACAGGAAGGTTCAGACCCTACCACGGGTCCTCAGTTCAGTGGGCCTGGGGCGAATCCATGGAGCTCGTGTGACTCACACCCAGTATCGTCGGACGTCACCCCAGAAGTCGATAGATTTCTTCTCTACAGAAAATTTTGCTTTTGCTTCCCCCCTTCAACTTTTTAGAGAAAACTTACATGTTTGTTTTTATGGATAAAATATTCTTGGGAAATATTTGGGCAATATTCTTGAGGAAAAAGTGAATAAAAATGTGTGGCTAGTAGACAGTTATTTATTGAAACTTTTCTTTCCTAAAGCATAAATTATAAAAGGGAGAATATTACACCAGATTATCCTTTAACTCTTTTGGAAGGACTTACAACCATTGGCCATTTTTGTCTTCTGGATCATCAAAACCAAACCAAAAAGGTATGTATATGCAACCAAGTCATTCTTATGGGAGAGCAAGAATGGTGGGGAAAAAATCGGAGGAAGGTTTGTTTCTTTGAATATTGATTCCTCTCTGAATGATCAGTGATATCACTTCGTAAATTTTAAGGACATGTGTATATTTGATGTCAAAAAGTTTGAAATATGTAATCGATTAATAAAAATCTTGCTCATTTTTTTTTATATTACTGATTTTTTTTTTCTTCTAGTCACATTTCAATGCTGATCCAACAAGTCTAAAAAATGCTAGGAATGCCATTTTGGAAGAGCTTCCTCAAATCATTAGCACCATGTCTCTCCTCTGGAATGTTATTAAAAAGGAAGATTCTCAAAAAAGACCGTCAGATTTCCTAGCAATAAAAGGCTGCTCATCAATTTATTTCAAAGCAACAAAAGTATGAATGTTTCTGTAAGCTTTAATCTATAGGTGGGATTGGAGCATAATGGGATAATATTTTCTAATGTGGTTTTTTTTTACAGATAGCATGGAAGTGATTAACAGCTTTTCTGAAAGATTGCACTTTGAAACTTAAAACATTAGTGTAAAATAACATTAAATCGAACAATTATATTTTCAGTTTTATTTTGCTAATATCAATTGCATAGACGTATAAGCAGATACTTCTTTTTTTTTTTCAACAGCCATAAAGTTAAACCATAGCCTTTGTTCATCACAATTTCATCCAGTTCAGGGTCAGAATCCCGGGAATATACAAACAAGCATTTGTCTATGATGTATTCTTTTCTTTTCTTAAACAGATATTAAAGAATAAAATCCTAGACTTCTTGAATCCCCTCACTGGACAACTTGGTGTGCAACTAATAGCGGCAACAGCAGCAGTTTGGAGCAATAAAAAGCCTCATAAATATCAAACAAAGGTAAAAAATGCAAAATATCAGTGGATCATTCCACTGGCAAGATTACATTCATGTATACAAATACATATTCCCTTTAGAGGTAAGCAGTGGTAAGCAGTGTTATGCCAATCACATAAAAGGCTTAGCAAAGAACAACCCAAAAAAACTGAATGCATGCAAAGTTAAGATAGTTTACAACAATTATCCTTGTTTATAGCATATCTACACAGTGCTTTATGAAATACCTTTTTACTTTGAATTTCTCACTTCTTTTTCAGAATCTGATCTACTTTATGTCAGACAATTCTCTTGGTCTTTTCGTTCTTTTTAACCTACTCACTCTTCCTTCCTATATTTCTTTTTGCAATTTGATACTCCTTCAGTGTTGATATAGAGCTAGTCCTTGGTTAATGACTGATTAACAATTTTTCAAACTGCAAAAAAGTAGTTTTGCAAACAGTTCTCAAATGTATGACTATTGTAGCATCCCTGTGATCACTCAGATGCCATTTTAATGTCAGATCCACCCTTTTCTTGCATTATATAATTTAACATTCATTGCAACATTCTTTTGAGTTCTGAGGCAACAACACAGCATTAGATGCATAACGTCTTCATCCAAAATACTCCCAACATCACCACAAGTATATATTTTATATTTAAAGACATTAAACAACCAAGAGGACATTTTTATCCCTGCTTACTTCTGAGCATTCATTAAGTGTTATATATCTGTATATCTGTTTTGACATATGCTTTTCTTTCGTCATATACCACTTCCGTAACACTGAGTAGACAACTTTCAACCCTAAGTATTCCTATTCACTCTATAATTAATTCATTATTTATTTATTAAATTTGCCACCCATCTTGCTGCAGGGAAGCTCTCAGTGGCTTACAGTGTTAATCATGCTTTCTCATATGAGCAGAGGCTATACATTAAATTGCTTCATGTATTATGAGTTACATAACTTGATAGATGCTCATCAGTAAATTTTAGCATTAAGTACTGAAAGTACTTTATGTATTTTAATCTTTCTAATCAGTGAATATTCATTTACTCCAATTGTTCAAAAGACACATTGAGCCTGGCTTCCATGAACCATGGTTAATAAAATGAAACTACTCCAAATTATAAAGTAAACATTTGTTAATCATGTTTTCTTCCTTAATTTCTATGGGAAATGCCATTGAATTCCATCTCTGTAGATCCAGCTTCATCTGATTTGTTACCTTTAGGAAGTTACAGGTTATATGAAATTGAAATATAAAAATGTTCCTTCCAAGCCACTATTCTCTGGCAAACTAATATTAATGCCATTTAGATATAGTTCCTGGGGATTGAGGTGAGGTATTTAGAGGACCTCATGGACACAAACAGAAGAACTATATGCATGGGACTGCATCCAATGTGTTGTGTCCCATACCCTGAACCCATGCTTTACAGCCTGGTCTTAAAGTCACAGAATATTTTTAAAGTACCAACAAACAGATTTTTTCAGAGATTCTTTGTTTATCAAAACTGTTCAAGTTCTCCGGCAGGCTGCCAACTACTCAGGCAAGCTGCTAAAACTGCTAGATAAGATTTACACAGTAATAAATCAGAGTTCTGTAACAGAATATTCATGGTTCTAACTGAAAGCAGAGACGTCTTCTAAACACGAGACCAGAATCTTCCGAACACAATACTAATCCAGCGAGTTGCTCTCTGCAAGGGTCCGTTTCCAACCACACCCCTTTTAAGTCCTATGGGGTGTGGCCAATTACTGGTCAGCTGTGGCTCTGCCTCTTCCCTTCCTTTGCTGCTCCTGATGCCTTCTCATTAACCTCCGTGATCTTGCGTTAATCAGGGCCCTTTTCCAGTGGAAGCTGAGGGCTCCTGATAACTAGTGGATGGACCAGCCACAGGCACAGTATCAGCAGTTGATTCCTCCCATCTGACTCTGGCTCCCTCTGAGTCTGAATCAGCTGCCACATCCACAGCCTGCTGCTGAGGCACAACACAATGTTGCTTGTGTGTTGAATGCTTCTCATTCCTATAGTATTTTTTTTTAAATATGAGTAATACTTTCTTTGATTTTTTTTTTCAGATGCCTCCTAAAGCTAATACATCACAGCTAATATTGGTTGATCTTATTTGTGCTCTCAGCACTCTGAAGACTGACGTTATACTTCAGCTAATAAAAGAAGTTGTAAAGAAACCTTCTCAAATTAAAGGCGAAGAGGTAGAAGTACATTTAATGGAACAGTGTAACTAATCTAAATTTATGAAATAGTATTTACTTGGGGGGTTTATGCAGGCAGAAAAAACAAGCTTTTTCATTAAAAGCTACATTTCTTAAATTTTAAGTTTTACGTGTTAACTGTTAAGAGTTTATACAGACAGTTTATAGAGATAGTTCTTGACTTATATTCATGAGTCTATTTCTATTTTCTAAGCAAAGTGATTATTAAGTGATTTTGCCCCATTTTATCACCACTTTTGCCATAGTTGTTAAAGGAACCACTGCAGTTGTTCACTGAATCACGTGGTTAAATGAATCTGGCTTCCCCTATTGACTTTCCTTGTCAGAAGCCACCTGGGAAGATTATAGATGGTAATCACATGACCCAGTGCTGCTGTCATAACTACATTCCAGTTGCTAAGTGCCCAAATTTTGATCATGTGACTATGGAGATGCTTCAACAGTCATATATAGTCATGAGTCTTTTTTTTCTGTGTCATTGTAACTTGAACAGTCACTATACAAATGGTCATAAGTTGAGGACTAGCTGTAGTATAATGTACTATAATTTCTTTCCCAGAAATCTGCCCTAGTGGATATACCAGTGCTTCAATTCTGCAATGCTTTCATTCAAAGGTAAATAGGCTTCCTCAAACATATTCCAACTATTGACACATTTGGGTTTTCTGCATTCATAAAATATGTCTATTTCCTCCTATAGAATTTTTATTCCTGATACTGCAAGGACACAAAAATATTTCAGTTAAAACAGCTGCAAACATGTTAAGATATAATCTCCATTTCATTTCTTACTATGATATATTACCTTGTAATGCAGCATCTTAGTCTGTTATTCTAGAAAAGATAAAATTTAAAAATAATCATCAGTCCTAGTCATCATTTACATAACAATTGTATTAAAAAGAAACATTGACAAAATTTAATGCTTTGGAGTTACACATGCATACATACATATGCATTATTTGTAACTCATAACAATAATAGTTAAACATAGGTTTTTTTAATAGACTTTTTTGCAAATCTGTAAACTCTGTTCAATATTTTCTAACTGTAATCTAATCCTCCCACTCTCAGGCTTCCAGTTTCAGCCCTGCAGGAGAACTTCCAGTCATTATTAGGAGTGTTTAAGGAATCTGTGCAATTGAATTTAGCACCACCTGGCCATTTTTTGCTTCTCAGGTATGACAGTAGCAATCCCTTTGGTACATAGGCTATATAGAGTCTTGGTGGTGCAGTGGTTAAATGCAGAACTGCAGTCTCTGCTGACTTGTTCAGCAGGTTGTCAGATCGAATCCCCAGGCTCAAGGTTGACTCA
>JANHGC010003364.1:73643-85800 GCA_027560395.1 Boaedon fuliginosus
AAAAGGGGCTCTAAGAAACACTTTCTTTAAAGCAGCTCTGGCAGCCCCCCCACCCCAGCATCGCAACCTCCCCTCCCCAATCACGCAACGAAGGCTCTGGCAAACCCCCTCCCCATTGCCTCGTAACTGGTTTTTTAAACTGCTGCGAGGCCGCTGATGGCACGCACCGCCCCAGAGCTTACCTGGCTCAGTCGGCACATGTAGGAAGGTGAGGAGGGGCGGGGCGGGCAGGGGTGAGCTGTTTAGCTCAGATGAAGTGCGGCAGAGCTCTGCACCGCCAACAGCTGAGCTTAAAAATAATTTAGTGCAGGAGGGCCGAGTCAGGGGCAGGTGAGCGGGGCCAGCTGGAGTAATATTTACCGGTTCGACGAACCCCGCCAAATTATGCGAACCAGCTGAATATCACCACTGATTGTCTCTTTAACTTGCTCTTCTTCCATTTTAAATTGTAATAAGTAATCATATAGTTTAGTTATCAATTTTTCATCTTTCTCCTCAATATTTCATCTTACTTTGTATTTTTCTCATAAAAAACCACTCTGTTTTTTATCTTCTTCATATCTTGATCGTATTTGCAGGTACGTATACCATGTAATGTCCATTCCTTATTTAATCAGTTCTTGCCTTTTTTTCATTCTCCCTTTCTTATAAGTATATCTTTATATCTAAGTTTTTCCCATAATTTATCAAATTAGGATATATAATTGCTTCCATAGTTGAAACCCAAACCAGAATTTTCATATAATGCTGTGCTCTCACTTTTTCCCAAATAAACAATAGTGACTTTCTTATCATATGTCTTTGAAAATATCCATGTATTTTACTTCCTTGATACCATAAAAAGGTATGCCAACCTGTTTGTAAATCATGCCTTTCCAAAGTTAGTAATCTTTCATTTTTTAGTTGTATCCATTCTTTCAACCATACTTAAACCTGAGCTTTGATAATATAATTCCCAATCTGGAAGTCCAAAGCCGCCTCTATCTCTTCCATCTTGTAATAATTTTAGTTTCACTCTTGGTTTCTTACCTTGCCAAATAAATTTTGACACTATTTTATTTAGTTCCTCAAAGTATTTTTCCCTGTCTGTATCGGAATAGTCTGAAACAAAAAAAGACATTTTGGTAATATATTAACTGTCACTATCCTTCCCATTAATGATAGTTGTAAATTTTCTAACTCTGATTTGACTTTATATTTTAGTTTTTCATAATTATCTGCCATTATTGTTGCACATTTTGCTGTCATTTGGAACATTTTTAACTATTATCTTCATTTTATCCTTACTTATTTTTAGTCCAGCTACTTCACCATATTCCTCAATTTTATCCAACAGTCTTTTCCCTGTTTCATTGGGCTCTTCCATAATAAAAACTAAATCATCTGCAAGCGCTTGCAATTTGTATTATTTATTTTTTATCCTTAGCCCTTTTATATCTTGATCTTGTCAAACTGCTCTGTTCAAAACTTCTAAAGTCAATATGAATAATAATGGTGATAATGGACATCCTTGTCTCATTCCTTTTTGAATATCAATCTTGTCCAACATCTCTCCATTTATTATCACTTTTGCTGTTTACTTATGATATATTGCATCAATCATTCTAGAGAATTTTTCTCCAAAGCCCATCATCACTAACTGTGTCGTTATGAAGTCCCAATTTACATTATCAAAAGCCATTTGAGCATTTAGGAACATCATCGCCATTTCTTTCTCTGAGTGCATTTCAAAATATTCCAGGGAATCCAGTACTATTCCAATATTGTTTTTTATTTGTCTTCTAGGTAGAAAAGCATTCTGATTTGTATGTATAAACTCAGTCAAATACCTTTTTAATCTTTTAGCGATTATTGAAGCAAAGATTTTATAGTCTACATTCAACAGAGAAATTGGTCCATAGTTCTTTATTTGTTGAGCATCAGTTCCTTCTTTGTGTATCAATATAATATATGCTTCCATCCATGTCTCTGGTGTTCCAGCTTTTTCCGTTACTTCATTAAATATCTCTAATAGAGGCACCAGTACCACATCCTGTAATGACTTATAGTAGGGGTCCTCAAACTACTGCCTGCAGGCCAGATATGGCCCGGCAAAGTAATTGATCTGGCCCATGGGGGATTACGAGGCTGCCCCGCCCATATCACCCCACCTACCAGCTGGCTCCCACCTGCCTTCTGGAGGTCAAGGAGGCTGAAAATGCCAGGTATAGAGGACAAAAAATTGCAGTTTTTCTTATTTTTTTAACTTCTGGGGCATTTGCATGCCCTGCAAACTCACTCCCCAGACCCCCAGAAGCATTCTACAGGCACGCCCCATTTTTGCCCAGTTTTTGCCTCTGGGGGCAGGGGGAGTAAACAGCAGGATATCCAGATTCCCCAGGAAAAAAAACACAAGCAAAAATGGGGCATTTTTTGGCTAAAAACGCCCTGTTTTTACCCATTTTTTTATCCTGGGACATCTGCATGCCCTGCTGTTCACACACACACTGCCCCCAGAGGCAAAAAACCAGGTGAAAATGGGGCATTTTGGGCCAAAATCAGCCCATTTGGGGGCTGTAGTATGCTTGGTGGGAGAGTGAAAAGCAGGGCATGCAGATGCCCCAGGAAGCAAAAAACAGGCCCATTTTTCAGCTCCCCCACCTCTAGAAGATAGACAGAGAGAGACACACACACACACACAGGGGAATAGAGAAAGAGAGAGATAGAGAGAGTGATAGAGAGAAAGAGAGACAGAGAGGAAAAAAGAGAAAAAGGGAGAGATAAACAGAGAGAGAGAGTGATAGAGAGACAGAGAGAGAGACAGAGAAAGACAGAGAGAGAGCGAGATAGACAGAGTGATAGACAGAGAGAAAGAGATAGAGATAGACAGGAAGAGAGAGAGAGAAACAGACAGAAAGAAAGAGTGATAGAAAGAGAGAGAGAGAGAAAGAGACAGAGATAGACAGAAAGAGTGATAGAGAAAAAGAGAGACAGAGATGGAGGAAGAAAGAGAAGGGGAGAGAGAAGGGGAGATAAACAGAGAGAGAGAGAGAGAGAGAGAGAGAAAGAGTGTGTGTGAGAGAGAGAGACAGAGACACAGAGAGACAGAGAGGCTTGTTGATTCCAGCTCCTTGGATATGAAAAGATTTTCCTGAATAGGACCACTAGTCTCCTAAACAACTGAAAAAAATGATCTAGTAAAAAAAAAAAAGTCAACCAAAAGAGCAACATGCAAACAAAAGCAAATAAAACACCCCCAGGAGCAAAACAAATTAAAGTTTAATTTGTATGCATTTTTAATGACTGTTCAATTGGCCACTCCCACCCAGTCATCACCTAGCCATGCCTGTCCGGCCCCCCAGCAGTTTGAAGGACAGTAAATTGGCCCCCTGTTTAAAAAGTTTGAGGACCTCTGTTCTATATCCATGATGCTTTGGGCAACTCTTTTTGTTTGTTTGTTTTTTGTTCTCCTGTTACAGATGGGGCACGGAGACCACAGCTCTTTTTATAATTAGTCAATTTAGTAATCCAGAAGGTTTGTGATTGCAATTTTATCTGCTCCAGCAGACATAGCTTAACAAGCATTATATGAAAACCTCGGTGTAATATCTACAGGCCTATTTGGTAATAAACACAGGATACTGAAGATTGCAAGTGTGATACAATAAGAGTAATAAATGGTAAGGAGCATTAATTTAGATGAAACGAAGAAAAATAGATTGGGTTTCTGTCTGAAACTAAGGAGGGGAAGCCTGTAATGGATATAAATGAAGATTTGTTTGGTCTTGTTGAGAGAAATTGATGCAGGGAAGAATTGGTGCATTTTTAATATGAATTAAATATTAAATTCTGTGATAGAAAATATGAATATGTGCTCCTGGCTACTTCCTGACCAGAAGCAAGCTCACCTGACCAATAACTACCCAAGACACAGCGAAGACCTTGTTTTGTTTGTTATAACAAACAGGGAGAGAAGCTATCAAAGCTTGGTTGTCTCCAAAGTTTATAATCTCAAATCAACATCTTTATACTGCCAGCCCCTCTTTCGGTTTTGTTCAAAGATGACAAACCACAATGTAGATGTAACCAAGTTCGTTTTACTCTGGAAAACCAACGTGACTGAGACATACACAGAAATAAAGTCAGCGCTGGGGTTTGTCGCTCCCCAGCGCTTTTTAATTCAAATAACTTGCCACGCCCCGCATTTGCCATCCCCATGTGCTGTAAACGTCATCACCAAGCGCTAGCCACCCGTGCTTCCGCCAGCTGTGCGTTCGCTGGCTGCGAGATGGACGGCTGTCACTATTCCAGCCCAGCAACCAGTTGTTCAATAGCAGTCAGGTATATCTCTTGATGTGTCGTGATGTCTCCTACATATTTCCTGCTATTTTCTCCAAACATACTAAATCATAGGTATATCACATGTGCACTTAAATGAGCAGACAATATATATATGCAAGGTGTGTCAACTAATATTCATTAGTTTATTGAGCATGCTTGTTTTTGAGTTCTGGGATATTTTGTGGCTTCTTAGAACAATAGGTTTTTTCCAAAGCCATACTCCTATAGTCTTGGACTTACTTTGAACTGGATAGAGACTCTTTATTGTAGAACGTTTAGCATTATTATGATGACTGGAATTGAAGGAACAACTGTGGAGATGAGTGGACTTTTTCATGAGATGACCCTGATGTTCCAAAGTATTAAAGTTTTAATGGATGGTATAGATGAGAAAATGAAAAACATTTTGCAAAGAACGACCAATAAAGATCAAACTGCAGCTGAAAAGGTGGAAGCAATAGAAAGGCAAGATGGGAAAAAACAGCAAATTGAACACAAACAAGGAACTAATATAGATCAGAAAATTGAGCAAATGAAGCAAATGCTCAACAAAAAGGAGGACCTGATGAATAGCAAGCAAGAGGAGCGGAAAAGACAGATGAATTGGTCAAACCAACAAATAAATCAAGCAAAAAATAGGACTGACAGATCAGCTGATAAAGGAGGAAAGATTGAAGAAGATAAAACAGATAAATTGGCAAATGAACAGACAGGACGATATTGTTGATAAAGACACTGGGACAGGGGCAGACATGTGGAAGATGTAAGAACTAAGAACATATTGGGAGGAATGTCTAGATTGAAAAGGAAATATGTAGATGAGGAATGAGACAAAGATGAGTGTGGAAAGTGAGTAAAAAAAGGGATAGGAATTGAAGCACTAAGGAGAAGAGATGATGGATAGAATTGCCTTCTAAATAGTGTAAGTTGGAGAAGCAGAATTAAACTAGATGGTTTTTTTCTGTTTTTCTCTATACAATAAAAAAATAGATTAAAAAACTATTACAATAAAAAAGATTAAAGGTTTATAATTGTTAGGTATTTTTTAAGGTATGTTTAAATACTACATAGAGGATTATTCAAATTTGATAAATGGTAAGGAATACTAATATTGTGGTAAATTAGATCAATATGAATGATGTTCAGAACTAACACCATACACATATACGGATGTATATTTAAAATAGAAGCTCTAAGGAAGACAAGAGAGTGGATAGAATGAATTGCCTGCTAAATATTGAGATAGCTTGAATGTAGGTTGGAGAGGCAGAAATAAATTAGATGGGGGAATTTTTTTATTTTCTATATAATTAAAAAATAATAGAAAGATCAAAGGTTCATTGATGTTAGGCATTTTTTTGTTTTTTTAACGTATGTTTAAATAATATAAAGAGGATTGTTGGAATTTAATGAATGTGATAAAGAATACTAATATTGTGGTAAATTGGATTAATGTGAATGATGCTCAGATCTAACACTGTTCACACATAATATGGATGTATACTTAAAAAATAAAAATATAAATTAAAAAAAAAGAACAGGTTCTTTCCTGTTATCCAATTCTTTTATTTTTGGCTTTCTTGTTATTTCGTTTTACAATATTAAGTTTTGAAGGCCATTCACTTAATCTTATCATGAATTCATATCATTTATATTATTGTTTTTATAAAAACACATTTTTATAGTTGCTGATGTTGCACATTTCAGCAAAGGTGATACTGCATTTGCAAAAAAAATGCACAATAGTTCCGAAGGATTTTATCTAGGCAAATTTCATTAGATGAAAAGAATAAATGAACAGATACAAGATAAGTCAAAAGGCTGTTGGGACATTTGACACCCAACAGTGAATGAAAGTAAAATTTCTGTTCAGAAATAAGTCTATTTGTTTTCATATGGAATGAGAACGAATATAAAAACAAGGTTTTGTTAGGATGATGATTAAATTAGCAATGTTGATACAGTTAGAAGTTCTAAATATGTCATAGACTAGTGTGAGAATAAACCATATGGTTTCTAAACAAGCATGTGTGCTAGTGTCCCCTTGATTGTTTAAATGATTTATAGATTCATGTATTAGAGAATGCTTATGATAATATTAGAAGTGAAAGCACATAAAATGGGTTACTGAAGAGTGCATAGAAAAACTAGAAGTAATGCAAGATTGGAAGATGTGGAGGGAATTTAATTGCAAGGATTGTTATAGTGATTGCCATTGTGCGTCTAGATTTAGCTCTTTCCTTTTTTCTTATGTGATACCTTAATTTTTAAGCATATTATTTCTTATTCCTTTTATGTACTTTCAATTGCTTTTTCAAAAGGGAATGGCCTGATGAATGGCCTTGTCTGCATGGAAAGTAAAATTATTTAGAAATAACATTATGTAGATGGGACACTGAAGTGACATCCGAAGTATGAAATCTAAGGAAGGAGTGTCAGATTTAATTTTTCAAATTGACTTTAATCATTGCCTTGGAAGGGGATATTTATCACCAACTTACAGTATATAGTAATTAATATATCCCCCTTGGTACTCAGGATTAATGTTCTTTTTCACAGTATTAGCAATTAATGCACCTGTAATGTGCATTAAAGCTATATAGTTAGTGGAGCTAGGTTATTTTAATCTCAGGGAAATATCTGAATTGTATCTAAAGCAAGTTATTAAAGACTAGTTCATAATCACAATTGGATATGAGCATATTTTGAACTGCCTCGAGTTCCCTTTGACCAGGGAAGAGAGGCGGAGTATAAATCTAATAATAAATAAACTGAGAGCATATGTACCAAAGACAAATTCCTTGTGTGTCCAATCACACTTGGCCAATAAAGAATTCTGTTCTATGTGTTACTATCTTAGAATATTTACTTTTATAGAATAGTAGATTACATAATCTCCATCTATCCATCCTCCTTGAAAAAATTGTGTCACCACAGTTTTTTTTAAATCCCTGTACATTTTTTTTAAATCCCTGTTGGAATTGGATATGGGGCAACAATCTTTGAAAGCTTAGTTTACTCCTTATGTTGTATATCATACTTTTATGATTTGTGCTTATTGCACATAGATAATACAGTGCCTATAACAGCTTCTAGGTGGTGCTCATAAAATTCTGTACATAATGGTATTAAATGCACATGCCGAGTTCTCAGAACATTACTGTCACAGAATATTGGAGTTTTCACAAGAGACTTCAAGGTGATAATGCTAAGGTCACATGAGATTTCAGCCATTTTTATATTTATACCATTGGACACCCTTCATTTTGAAACAATGCTCAACATTTACTTTTTCAATTGCAGTATTTCTTTTTGATGTTGCCATCACATTCCATGAGCATCTCCTTTTTTCCATTTATTTATCTATTCTATCATATCCCAATATATAATCTCCCATCAACTTTTTTACTTCTTTAATCTTCATCAAGTCTTTTAAATTATTTTAGTTGGTGGCTATGACCATATATTGTAAAAGGTAACTCTATATCAGAGGTCCCAACCCTTTTTAAAACCCTGAATATGCTTTGGGCTATTAAAGTATTTCAACTTCCTGTATATCTTTTTAAAATAGTTAACTACAAACAACAGTTAATATCTACAATGTTATTTGTAGGTAAATCTTTGTAGCCCTTGAGAGCAGGTAAAGTTTATATTGCAGGAAGAGTTTTAAATAAAATGTTTTGTGATAACCATTAAATCTTCTTTCATTTCAGTTGTGTCCCAAATTTTTGCATACGAACTCTACTAGTCACACTTGGCCTTTCAGTGCTGTGGCTGAACTTATAGGTATGTGAACAGTATTCTGCCTACTCAATTGAAGCTTTTTTGTACAATGCATTTCTGTATGTAGTTCAGTTGTATCTCTTTTCAGACATCTTTGGAAGGCATGATCTAGCTCAGTGATGGCTAACCTTTTTGGTGCCAAGTGCCCAAAGTGCGCGCCCGCAATCCCAAAATGCAATACGAGTGCCCCGTGCATGCGCCCCTGCACCTGCATGTGTTCCCTATGCACGCGCCTGCCTCCCCTCGCCCAGTTTTGGCTTCCAGGTTGGTGCAGGAGGCCTCCCAGGCCCAAAACAGGGTGTAGGGGCCTATGCGCATGTGCACAAACCCCCAAAATGCAATGTGAGTGCCCCCAGCACATGCTCCCCTCTCCCCCAGGCATGCATGGTGGAGACCTGAAAACCAGCTGGCTGGTGGGAGGTGCACGCCTATGTGCAGTGCAGCTGGGCTGGGGCAACGGCTGGTGTGCCCACAGAGAGCGCTCTATGTGCCACCTGTGGCACCTGTGCCATAGGTTCGCCATCACGGATCTAGCTATTCTAACTTCGGAAGTCATGATTTAGCTATTCTTTATATTGTAGATTTGCTGTTAATTTCTACTGACCTAAACTATATGATAGAATTTTTAATGAACATAATTTCAGCAGGTGATTTTATGTTTTAAAGTAGGAGGATATATCACGTTCATTTATTTGACAAATTTACATAACCGCCCATCTAACCAAAAGAACTCTGGGTGGCAAACTAAGATAAAACTTATAAAAGTTGAAAGGTAAAATGTCTTATAATCTAATTTGATTTGTGGTGACTTGATAGACACAGTAATACCTCTACTGGTGGAAATAATATATATCGTAAGTGGTTTGTCATTGCCATCTCCCATTGTTTTCATGATTTCTAACTCCCTCTCCACCTAGATGATCTCAGAAAGCTAAGAATTATAATTTTTATTTGATTGTAGTATTTTTTTGTTTACACAAAGTCTATTTTATTTTTACGTTTCTAGCGTTACAACAAACTGATGCATAGACAACTAGAGAGGAAAAATTATGTAAATTATCATGATAATCCTAATAATACTTATCCATTGTTCTTTTAGATAATGCATATGACCCTGATGTAAATGCTAAACAGATGTGGATTGACAAAACAATTATAAATGAGAATGTATGTTTAACCTTCATGGATAATGGGAATGGTATGAATGCGGATAAATTGCATAAGATGTTGAGGTAAGTGAGGTTACTTTCTACCCATGCTGAACACATCTTAGAATTTAAAAATATGATTGTATACAGTTAGTCCTAAGCTTACGATCACTGACTTTGATTGTCAAAAGGTGACTCCAGGAGCCAGCAAAAGAAGTGTGGTAGCTTAGCAACTTAAAGATGCTGGACTTACTGGCTATAGAACATATTCACCTTTAAAATTGGATGAAGGGGACCCATAACTACCTAGCGAAGATGTGTAGCTTTATCCTGCTATATTTTGAGTCTTTGGTATAAATAGAATATACAGTGTGGACCTACTTTGTCAATTTCAGATTATATAATTTATAATGTACTATACAGGTCTAGCAATATTATTAGACATCAATTATACCAAAAGCGCTTCTAAAATATATTTGTTAACCAGGATTAAAGTTGCATTGGATATTCAGTTCTTATATGAGCAATGTAACATTAACATTCTTTTCATCTTTCCAAACCCATTTCAGTTTTGGTTTCAGTGACAAAGTTACACTGAATGGCCATGTTCCTGTTGGATTGTATGGAAATGGATTTAAATCAGGATCCATGCGTCTGGGGAAAGATGCAATTGTTTTCACCAAGAACGGAGAAGTCATGAGTGTGGGCCTGTTATCACAGACTTTCTTGGAAATTACAAAGGCAGAACATGTAATTGTTCCCATAATATCTTTCAACAAGAACAATATCCTTTTGGCGTTTTTTTTTTCTAAAGGAAATTGATTATTCAAATTTGTATATGTTCAAGCACATATACTTTTTTTACAAGTTCTTTAACTAAAAAAAATGCTGCATTGTGTTATGTAAAATGTATAAAGATACTCATTCAAAAATTGGGTTTGCTCAAGAAAGGTAGCTAAGAAAGCATAGGTGCATTTAGGGAGATGTTCAGTTTATTCTATAACAACTCATAAAATTCCTCTGATTTTGATGTGGAGAGGCACACATTCAACTGGAAGTTACTTATGTGAAAAGAAAAAAAGAGGGCGGTGTTTCTATATTTATCTCTACATTTGATTATTTCCCATGGTTCTTTGGAGGAAACAAGAAATGTATTAACTATGGTCATGAGTGTATATGTACTTATGTGAGAACAAATTCTAATTAACATACTAAGTATTAGGAGTAAAGAGTTAAGTTTCATCTTCAACATACCGTATTTTTCAGACTATAAGATATATTTTTTCTGCCTCTGCTTCCCATATTCTTTTATTCTTTTATTTATTTATTTATTTGATTTGATTTGATTTGATTTGATTTGATTTGATTTATATCCCGCCTCTCTTCCCCAATCAGGGGAACTCGAGGCGGCGTACAATCAGTTTAAAACATATTCTATACAATATAAAATCAAAATACACAAACATATCAACCAACCATACAAAGGGGGAACAGATCTAAAGGTCATAATCTCAATTCCATATTTTCTGGCAAAGCTAGGTCTTAACGGCTTTGCGAAACGTAGGTAAGTTTGGGATGGTTCTAATCTCCGCCGGGAGCGTATTCCATAGGGATGGTGCCGCCACAGAGAAGACCCTAGCCCACGGACATGCCAGTCGACATTGTCTGGCAGATGGGATCCAGAGCAGGCCCTCCATGTGGGATCTAACCGGTTGCTGGGAGGCATAAGGTAGCAGCAGGCGGTCTCAAAGGTATCCCGGTCCTAAGCCATGAAGGGCTTTAAAAGTTGTTACTAGCACCTTGAATTGCACCCGGAAGACCACTGGTAACCAATGCAGCTCACAGAGGATCGGTGTTATATGGGTGCACCGAGGTACACCTCAATCACTCGCGCGGCTACATTCTGTACCAGTTGTAGTCTCCGAGTGCTCTTCAAGGGCAGCCCCATGTGGAGCGCATTACAGTAGTCCAATCATGAGGTGACAAGGGCATGAGTGACCGTGAGAAGGGCCTCCCGAGAAATGCATTCTCATTCTCTACTCACAAGTTTGTATCCCCAGTCTATCAAAGGGGATGAAAGAGGACCATAAAATAAACTTTATAAGTACAAGTCCGAAAGTTTGGAACGTCTAGTCCCGGTGACCAACAAAACCTCTGTTCCCAGTGACCGACAGATTGGATCCGGCAACAAAATAATTGCCCTAAATGTACATTCTAAAAAGAGTATTGGCGCAATTTGTCTAAAACACTAAATCTTGGTACGTTGCATGCCAGAAAACTGATAGAAAAGGGTTCAAGAATCCAAAATTCAAACAAGAGATTGAAATTGTTTATTACTTTGTGTGCTCTTTAGAATGCCAGAGTTAAGATTCTCTTACCTGCAACTTGACCTGCTCCTTCTGCTCCTCCGCCTGGCTCAGGAGGAAGCCTTCGGCCAGGGCCACCGCCTGGGAGCTGGTCTCTGCTCCACACTCCCGCACCCAGCTCTCCATCTCAGGAGGCAGGACAGCCAGGAATTGCTCCAGGACCACCAGGTCGAGCATCTGTGCCTTTGTATGTCTTTCTGGCTTCAACCACTCATTGCAAAAGTGATGGAGATGGCTGCAAATCTCTCGGGGGCCCTTAACCTCTTCGTAGTGGATATTCCTGAAGTGCCAACGCTGGACCTCTGAACCCATGGCCTTCTCTTCCATCATCGTTATGTCCAGTTCCTGCTCAAATCTCCCCACAGCTTCCTTTTCCAGCTCCCTCACCTGCTGGATATGGTGCCTCCATCTTCTAACTGTTCTCTAAAAGGGGCAAATGTATCTGAAGTGGAACAAAAACCATCCTTAGATTTAAAAAAAAACATAATCAAGATTTCTCCCCCCCCCCCCTTAAACAGGAAGATTTATTATTTATTTATT
>JANHGC010003364.1:104165-116597 GCA_027560395.1 Boaedon fuliginosus
GCCCTCATCACCTCATGGTTAGATTACTGCAATGCGCTCTACTTGGGGCTGCCCCTGAAAAGTATTTGGAAGCTTCAGCTGGTCCAGAATGCGGCCGCACGAGCAGTCACGGGTGCTCCTTAGTACACCCATGTCACACCACTCTTGCACGGGCTCCCAGTAGGCTTCTGGATCGAATTCAAGGTGCTGGTTGTTACCTTTAAAGCCCTACATGGCATTGGACTGGGTTACCTCCAAGACCGCCTCCTGTCACCAATTGCCTCACAGCGCCCTGTGAGGTTGCACAGGGTGGGCCCCCTCCGGATACCATCGGCCAGGCAGTGTTGCCTGGTGACTCCACGGAGGCGGGGCTTTTCCACAGCAGTCCCAGCCCTCTGGAACGACATACCTCTGGAGCTCCGGAGTGGCCCAGACTTGAGACACTTCCGGCAAGCCCTGAAGACATGGCTTATCTGGTGAACCGGATTAGCATGACCCACCGAATTTTAGCAATTTTAGTATCCACCCATCGGGCTGTGGGTCATCCTGATCTCTGAAGAGAGAATGTTTGAGAGGGAAGGAGCTACAGCAAGGAAGGCATGTCTCCTGGTCCGTCAGCCAACATTCCTTGGCTCATGGGACCTGTAATATACACAACCTGCTGAATGGATAGAAATTACTGGGAGAAGACAGTTCCTTAGGTAACCCAGCCTCAAGCCATGAAGTATTTTAAAGCTGATAACCAGTATCTTGAATTACTAGTACATTAGTGCTTGTGCATTGGCTACACACTAGTAGCTAATGCAGCTTACATAGCAGTGGTGTTATTTACTTGAATTATCCAACACTCTTTACTGCAGCCTTGTCGTTTCCAAATGCTCTTCAGGGGGAGCACTGTATATAGAGTGGGTTGCAATAATCCAAATAAGAGCTCATGAATGACTTATCTAGGAGCGGATGCAATTGATGCATGTCCCTAAGGTGTTAATGAGTTGATGAGTTCAGAAAAGAGGTGGACTCCCTGACAAAATGACCCTAAGGGGCAGATATCAATGATCAGGAAAGGTCTTGCTAAACCACACCCCAGAGTAGCCATCTGGAGTGGAGACATTAACTTGCAACAAAATAAACTCAACAGGTGGACCAGGCAATACTGTTTGTACCAGCACAAGTCAGAAAATACTACTTTTGATGGAAATTGCCTATTCTTTGGGGAAGTGTTCCTACCTTTAAGAAATAATGGTTTGTACTTGTGCTGGGCAACCAGGTCAAGCAGATCAGCCTCTCAAAATAGAACATAAGTTCCCTGCATCATAATGTCAAAAAGAGTATATTTGAGTGCATATAATAATATTTTTTGTATCAAACAGAGACAGAGAGAAATTAAAGAAAAGACTGGAATATAGCCAACAGGTATGTAATTGAACACATTAAAATGTATGTATGTTTACTTTTATTTTAAACAGTACCATCAATGAATATATGCATTCAAAAAGGCAAGTTCTTCCTGCAGAAAGTTACTGACCAAAAAATTGGATTGGAATCAGGGAAGGCATGAGGGGATGAATGAGAGGTTTGGTGCCAGAGAACTGGGGTGGGGAAGTTGTGTGGGTGCACAACTGGCCAATGTGGTGCAAGCACAGAGGAGCTGAAGGAGGGCACATGGATGGGGAGTCCTCAGCAACTTATGATCTTCCCTGCAAGCTTCTCCACTGATTTTCTGGGGAAGCCACAAGAAAAGTTGCAAATAGAAACAATGTGATTGTAGGGCACAGCAACCAGTCATGTGAACTGGTTACCAAGTGCTCATCATGATCATGTGACCAGAAGAATGATGGGACGGCCTGAACTCTGAGGACTGATTACAACCACCATATCTACAGTGCTGTCATAATTTCAAATGGTTACTGAATAAATGATCAAAAGTCATGGATTATATATTTATATATATAAATATGTTCATTGAATATTTTATGTTCTAGTTGACATCTAATTGAAATAGTTGTGAGGTAAAAAATAAAGTAATTAACTTGGCATTATTGTAGTGTTCTAGTTATACAAGGGAACCTTGGTTCGCAAACACTTTTGTTCACGACCAATTTGGATTCTGACCGAAAAATCTACCCCATTTCTAAATCGGTTCACGACTCAAAAATCTGGTGGTGAACAAACACGGCATGGAAAGATTGCTTTCTGTGCCGATTTCCCCTTCCGTGCATGCGTAGACACTGTCGCTTCAGAAAGTGACCAAATTGGTTCACAACCGAAGTCTGGGAAAGGATTGCGGTCATGAACCAAAGTTCCACTGTATATCACCACTTTAAAGGGAAATATCTCGAGGAAAAGTGCTTCCTCTCTAATTGTTATGAAATTATGTATTTTCTACAGATCTATAATGAAATGTATTTGCAAACAACATCTGCCTTGTCGAACACATCCCCAGCAATGGATGAAAGTATTTCAAGATTGCATGTAGAAACTTCAAATACACCTCTAAACAGGCTTCTAAATGTATCAGATTCATCAGTAACTTCTCCACAGTCAGATTCTGAAAAAAGGTCAGTACATCTATTTTTTTTATGCAACTTTTATACCACTTTGTTTGTTTACTGGTTCTACACAATATATAACTATGTATCAATACACTTCACACTTATTTGAATACAATTTATAATTACAGTATTCCTCGAGGTACGAACCTATTGGAGCCTGCCGATTAGGTTCAAAAGTCAAATAAATCGTCAAATGAATCAGACTCAATTTTACAAATTTTTAAAATCAAATTCATTAATTGAATCAAATGGCTCATTAAATGAACGAAGATCTGACTTACTATTTCCTCAGATTTAGCAATTGATCGCTGCCATCATTGACTGACCGCCCATCAGCTGATTCCAGTGCAGCCTTAGACTGAGGAACTAAATTGCCTCCAAGGAAGCTCTCAGATTGCAGTTGCTTTAAAAAAAAAAAAACCAACCCACTTGTCACTAATTAGCTTAAGCATCTCCAGCCAGGCACTGAGGGAAATGGGGGAGGGATTTACAGAACTTTCAGCTTGCAACAGTAACAGATATGGAAGGGCCCTTGAGATCATCTAATCTAACTCACTGCTCTCACAAGATAATATTTCTAATAAATGCCTATCCAGTCTCTTCTTAAAAGCTTCCAGGGATGTGCACCCACAACTTCTGGAGGCAATTTAAATTTAAAACTTACAAACAGTAATATACACTAATCTCCAAAATAAAAGCAAGGAAACACAACATTATAGAATACTTTGTTTAGATGCTAGCTAGCATTTCTACAAGCAGTTTCAAGGCAGATGCAAACAAATTTTGTCTTTGCAAAGTACTGTACTTACAAACACAATATGTTTGCAAAGTATAATAATAATAATAATAATTTATTAGATTTATACCCCGCCTCTCTTCACCCAAAAGGGGAACTCGAGGCGGTATAGTACTTAAAAAGCAGAGCAGTTCCCAAAATACTTAGAAACAAACAGTACAGTACTGTAGAATAACAAAAAAGAATGTTTTAAAATACTTAGAAGCAATTCTAGCACTAGTCCTCAAGCCCACACTGTACCAAAACAAACAAGCTTGTCAAAAAAACAACTGCTGGCTTCAGGAAATTGCATGTCATAACCCCAACAGCACAGCCAAGTCACAGAGTTAGTAATGGCTACAGAGGTCTCTTCAACTGCACTTTTGAATTTCTAACATGTACCTTTTCTGAATAAATTTGTTCTTGTGAAAATTTGCTAAATGAATTCTAAATGAACATTCTTACCTGGGGGATTACATGTATTTCCTAAAGTAACTTGATATTGCATTGATGGCTCCCTATCTCTGTCAAAATAGTAATGTAATCTCTGAAAGCCTACCAAGATTTCACCTTTCTGGAAGAGGAAAGGGAAAACCCCTTACCTTATTAGTGTATGATTTGAGCCAGGTTTATTATAGCTGTGCAGGCGAAGTGGGGATGGAGATACAAAGTTCTACCTTTCCCATTTAATTATTAGTCTTGATTCTGTTAATTGAGCATTTGCAGCAATTTTAGGGGTCTGCTTGCCTATTCTAATAGTTGTTCACCACATATTGCAGCACCATGATAGGTGTTCATCCTTATGAACAACCGCAGAGGCTCTGCAACATTTACCCCACCTATTCCCACCACCACCCCAGGCCGGGTCTTCACAGGCAGTTTGCCTATGGAAACTGACTTACCATGCAAAGATCTCTCTGTCACGGTTACTTTGCCTGCATTTGCAGAGAACAGAGGCTTAATGTACCACAAGATCATGCAATATCAATAGTGCGGGATCTTCTGTAATCTCACACTTTAGTCCTCTATTCTCTGCGAATTGACGCCTGGATGTTTGCAAATGAAGGGAAGGCTTCGGTCCTTAAGGTCTTCCCTCTGTTTGCCATTTCCATGTCGAAGCCTGCAGGGAGATTGCATTCCTGTAGGCTTCAGCAGTCCTTTGCAAAAGGCCTTCATTAGCACCAGCGCAGGTGGGGAGAAGTGGCCACATCCCTCCGAAGCCCTGTTCCTACAGGCAAAGGCTTTTTGCAAAGGGCTGCCAAAGCCTACAGAGACACAATCCTCAAGCGCTTTGCTGACAAGAAAGCAGGTCAAGAGGCTGCTCGCAGCCTCTCGGGCTGCTTTCTCCCCCAGATCAGCTTGACAAGGCCTCTGGGCGCTGAGGAAGCAGCCCAAGAGACTGTGCAGCTTCATGCAACATCTCGTGTTGCTTTCTTGGTGCCGGAGGCCTCGTCAAGCCCTTTGCTGACGAGAAAAGAGGGGGCAGGGAAAGAAAAAGGCTGGAGAGGAGTAAGATCTTCATAAGGTAAGTCACATGGCGTGACAGGATGGTGGGGGAAGCAATTGTGGGGACCCCAGGGGAGGGAGAATGATGTATCTTTGGGTTGGGGGAGATCTTGGGTGGTCTGAAGTAGGTGGCCTGTTCCCTCACTAGGCCCCCTGTGGCCTTCCCTACCCCGAGATACCTTATGTTCACTTAAGCCACACATTCGCCCATTCGTTAAATTAGCGAATGGGTGGGCAAAAGTAGGGAGTGATGTTGTTCAATGTATGAGATTCACTCCCACAAATCCTCGAGTTATGGATAGAATGGGCAGGCTCCATAATATTTGTAACTCGACTACCTGTACAAGTAGAACACAAGCAGTTATATTTTCTATTAAAGTTCTTCGTATTGTCAAGGCCATGTCATATAAAGTAAATTATAGCAATCAACAGTAATTTGACAAGTGACAAGTATCAGTGACTCTGCTCAGGCGATATTATCCAAGTTGCCACAGCTTTCATCTACTCCTCCACAGATCTGTTCATTTGAGAGAGGCAAATTTGCTACAGTTCTAGGGCTAGCAGACTTCTGAATGAGTAGTGAATCTATTTTCCTTGACCTGAGTCTAGAGATCATGCCTTTTCAGTGCACAAATCAACATACTTTTCCAGGCAACTGGCACCTCTCCCACCCATAAAGAGGCATTAACTACCACTATCCAACTGCTTGTTCTTTCTGTAAGAGTGCAGGCCCACCAGTTGCAAGAACTTTTCAATTTATTATCTCTGTTTAAATGGACTTTCTATTTAGAAAGCAATAGAACCAAAAGAGTACAATTTTAGTTTCAAAAGTGTTGGTGTAATATACATCTCTTGCTGTTTCTGTAGGCTTAAACGAAAACATTCTAATTCTGATGTACCACTACAAATTAAGATCACGCGGGTGACTAGCCAAGCATTTGAGAACAAAAAAAATGTTGAGGAGGATGACAATGATGTAATTATTTTGGAGGAGAACAGTACTCCAAAGCCTGCAACAGAAGAATGTGACATCAAAATAGTAAAAGTTGAAGGTGGTGCCAGTTTGGATTATATTGGTGATGATGGAGAAAATTCCAAAAGCAAAAATGCTTGTTCAGAAGTAGAATGTACAAAAGGAACTGCAGCTACCCAAACAGAAGTAGAGTGGCTTGCAGTAAAGAAAGAAGAAGAAGAAGTCAGTGTTGAAAAGAACCAGCTATCCAGACCGGAGCCTGAATTGACCATATCAGAACCTGCTGGCATTTCCAAGTCTGCTTTGGGGGGTGTGGACAGCAAAATAAATGAATTAAATGTTCAGTTGCAATTAGCCAAAAATGAAAAAGAAAAATATGAAGAACAGTATAAAGTGTTGTTCAAAAAAGTAAAGGCATTGGAGCAAAAAATTGTGGAAATGAATGATAAACACATGAAAAAGGAGATGTGCCATCAGTCAACAGAAACATATAGCACTCTATCAGATGATGAACTAGAAAAAATTAAAGGAAAAAGTCCGGAGGAGATTTTGACTCTCTATGAGGAGGCATTGAATGAGATTAAATGGTTGAAAAAACAATGTACTACACTACAGAATTTAAAATCTGAATGCACTAAGTGTAGAAACAGTGAAAGTAAAACTGAAGTCGATGAGATGGCTGTCCAGCTAGATGATGTTTTCAGACAGCTGGACAAGTGCAGTATTGAAAGAGATCAGTATAAAAATGAGGTAAGTTTTACAAATGCATATGTAATAAAGCAAAGTTGATTGTAATTAATTTTTTCTCCATTTTTGCAGTTATTGTAATACTGCATTTTTAATTTTGTTCCATCAAATATTTCTGTAGTAGGATTGATGCATTGTAGTTTAATTTACTCTCAAGCTGCATTTTGCTAGATTTGTCCTGCGCCTTGTGTATAACACATTTATTTTTCTGAAAATTCCATTATTAGTAATAAATACATAATTATTTAGTAGGGCTTGAGTTTAAAGTACATTATTTCTACATCAGTGGGTTCTGTCAAATTACTACATCTGATAGAAACAAAAAACTACCATGTTTTCCCGAAAATAGAACCTATCCTGAAAACAAGCCCTAGCCCAATTTTCACGTCTGGGCCTAAAATAAGCACTATCCAAAAAATAAGGCCGTTAAGCCCTTCCCACCATCTAGTGTACAAGGTGTGGTGAGGTGCAGCCATAAAAATCAAGCTGGGTGTGTGTGGAGGATGAAACGAGGCTAGGGGTACAGAGTTGCCCCACACGCCCCACATCACCTTACCTGAGGGCCCTCAGCCTGGCTGAAAGCAGCTTAAGGACTTGAACACCACACTTTCAGCTGCTTTCACTGCCACTTGGTTTCCCACCCCACCCCCGCCGGTCTGGTCTGGTGGCGGGTGGGTTGTCTTCCGTCTTCTCCACTATGCCACAAACCACTACATTATGGAAAACCTGGATGCTATGCAGTAGTGGTATTCAATTTTTTTTTACTACCAGTTCTATGGGCGTGGCTTGGTGGGCGTGGCTATGCTGTCAGCCAATCAGAGGTGATATTTGCTAGTTCTCTGAATCAATCAAAATTATCGCTACCAGTTCTCCGGAACCTGTCAGAACTGGCTGAATGCCACCTCTGATGCTATGCCACGAACGGGGATTGACCATCCCCCAAGCCCCATCACTGTCAAATCCCGGGCACTGCGCGGCAATGGACAGACAAAAAACGCAGCTTTTATCTGAAGGAGGAGGAGCGGGGAGAAGAAAGAGTGAAAGCGGCTGAGTGAGAAGCATCCCGCTGGCCAGGCATTGAAGCACTGCCACTACCGCCGCAGAGAGAGAGAGCACGATCTGATCCAACTTCTGTGTGTGTGTGTGTGTGTGTGTGTGTGTGTGTGTGTGTGTACTATTGAGGAAGTCCAGTTCTGCTTAGTTTTTTTGACATTAGATAAGTTTGACTAGCTGCTAACACCTAGATTACCAGTACTTTAAATGCTTAAAGCCCAAAAGCTAGCCTTCACATGGAGGATCCAGCAATTTGTCAAAAATCTGTTCAATTCTGTTTTCAAAAGTCAAAAGTAGCAACAGAGGCATTAAGTGTTGAATTCATATATAAAATTGATTTTTCCAGTTCGTATAGTCTAAAGTTAGGAATTACTTTCCCAAGATAGCAATTTGCATTTACAATAATATAACATCCCAAGGGGCACAGTAGTGAGCATATGAATTACATGTCTTCTATTGGATTTATTCCAAATGTGCATAGGTTTGTGTCTATTTAAAATATTGGAATTCATTAAAAACAGTTTTGTAATATTAGTGGATTAAATCTTACAGTTGCTTATATTTTGAATAATAAATTAAACCATTAGTGCTATAGACTGATATGGCAAGATTAATATTTCGGCCAAAATTCAAACAGCTCCTTACGGCTTTCCCCTTTAAAAAAAAACAAACAGTAAATTTGATTCCATATTTCAGACTGCATTTGTTCAACTTTTGAATGTTGGAAGACTAGCAACCAACAGAAATAAGATTGTGTCTGTCTGTCCATCAGCCTACCTGCCTACCTATCTAACCTTTGAAAGGTCATCTGAATTGTATTTAAACAATAACAAAAGTTCAATATGCAGTACACTATTGTATGATACTATATCAGCATATAGTATTATAGTCCAATACTTTTGACTTATTTATGACTACAACTCCCTTCAGCCTTAGTCAGGTTATGAAAGAGAATTGTTGAAAGAATACTTAATTTTAAAAAATCTGGACAGCATCTGGTTACTTGCTTCCATTCTTTGTTTGGGTCTTTATATTTATATACAATAGCACTTACTTGATCTTCTTTAGTGTAAGTAATCAGAAGACTGTACCATAAAAATGTATTGAACATTATCATTTATTGTGGGGCCTTTGTTTTGTTTTGTTTTTGCATGGCATTCTACTAAGAACATATCCCATTCTGTTGGAGTTCAAAAATTTAAAGCCAGTGGTCTAACAATAACGCTAACAACAATAATATATTAAACTTACTTCCCCACCTTATATGTATTTAACTGTGTAAAGCCTTCAAAAAAGGTACTTCATAATGCATATAAGTACACACTCTTTCTGAATTGTTAAAATAGCTGCATTGTTTGCAAATCTTGGGTACAAACTTTCAGAAGCTGCTACCATGAAAAAACTTAGAAGTCATCTATGCAGTCTTAAGCATTGTAAACCTTTTGAAGATTTTGCAGAAATATGCAGAGTTTAAATATACAGTTGTAAATATTTTGAATGGAAAGTTTTGACCTATTTTTTTCAGATTGAACTCCTTGAAATGGAAAAAAACCAGCTGCATTTTCAGTGTGAAGAGCTAAAAGCAGAAATTGGACAGTTAAAAGCTTCTGTTCCACAAATGGTTGCACGAACAAATGATTCTGTAGCGAGTAATCTTGAAGAACCTGTAAATTATTCTGATGGGGAAAGGTAAATATTTTTTATATCCATGAAAAAGCATATTAAAATCTTCATTAATACCTGAAACCTCTATCTATGCCAGTGGTTCCAAATTCTATCTATAATTGTGGCCCTCAGATGCCCAGGGGACCACGATGTCATTCCGAGATCCATGAAGGCTTGAATAATATTAAATATTATTTAATATTTAAATAATAATATTTATTATATATTATGATTTAATATTATATATTATGATTTAAATCTTAACAATTAAAGGTGAAGAAAAGGTTGAGAACCACTGACTTCATTATGATTTTCACCTAAAATTTTACCTCCTTAATCTTTGCTGTATCTATTCATGTGTCTGCTAGGAATGGACAATATATTGTGAGTTAAAGCTTTTCAAATTCAGAATATCCAGCAGTGTTTCTTACTTGAAACATTTGTTTTGACCAGTTTTAAGTATTTTGAATTGAAAATAGTATAAACTAAAAATGTTTTGCACTGTACTATGGGGAGTCAAAAGAAACACTAACAATTTGCATTCTGAGTTATGCTCTTAAGCACCGAAGTGGTTTAAGCAGGGCACCTCCCACAATTTTTGCCCTATGTAATTGAAAGTGTCAAACAAAACTCCTGGTATGCTTTGTTAAGATTTCTGGAATAGCTGAAACTTTGTTTTGAAGATCAGAGCAATTCTTACTCATTTTAGTTCAGAACATATATTTATTCAAAGCTCTTCTTTGTTCTGTAACCACATTGCCAAGATGCACTTCGGTATGGGGTACTTTAAAATATATTTTAGAATAGCTTAAAAGAATAAAGGGGAAAATAAAATGCTCAGGAAATATATTAACTGCAATTGTATGTAAAAGTTGTATAACATTTTAACTAATGTACTCAATGTTGTCTCTTCTGTAGCCTGAAGTTGCGATCACTGCGAGTTAATGTGGGACTGCTACTGGCAACAATAATGCCCGATCTTGACCTGAAACAAGTGAACTATGATGTTGATGTAGTTGATGAAATTCTAGGACAAGTTGTAGAACATATGAATGAAATCAGTAGTGCTTAATGTTTTCTCCACCGCCACATCATGCTTTGCTCAAATTTATACACGATTGTGAAGCTTCAAATCTGTAAAACAAAATAAAATAAATCCAAATCATTTAAAGGTTGAATATATTCTTGAAATATTACAGCTGGATTTTCAAAGTGTTAATACTGCCACAAGAAGAGTGAATGTCTCCAGTGAAGACATCGTGCAGGGATGGAAGGAACTTTCCTTATTCTTGTGGTTATGACAATAGCTGTGGCATATAGCAGCTCTTGAAAGCAAGGTCTGTGAAGGAACTATAGCCTATTTGTTTTCTAGGGTTTTGCTGACAGAAGGAGGATACTTGACATTGCCAAATTGAAAAGGAAACTTGGGTTAATATTTTATTTAGCATACCTGATGAAAATCAAAATGTACGTGTGTGGTACTATTAATAAGAAGACAGTCTTAACACCATGTCTTGTTTTATCCTAATTTCAAATGCTTCAAATGCCATTACAGGTGCATTGTATTACCCCTTTTGAATTTCAGCATTTCTTATAGATTTAATTTTTATAACACATACAAAAATTAATCGGATACTGTAAATCGTGTTATATACCTTTATAACTTCCTTTAAAAAAACACTGGCAATTTTGTCAAGTAGCATTTTCCCCAAATTATTAATATTTTATAATGGCCTATGAGTATTTCTGAGTTTTGATACCTGATGATGTATTATAAATACTGATTAAGAGTATTGCCTAATGATTGTTACCCTATCGGATTATGTTTTGTTGAATAAATATGAGTGTTTTATCAAAATATAAGTTTTAAGGATTTATTTTTTCCACATTCTTTTTCTTAACTTAATAGTTATATGTTCATTATTCACATTATTGTTTGATAATTGAATGTACTGTAAAGTCTGAGTAAAATAAATCTTGTCTGTATGGAAAACATTATTTAAATTTATACTGTACATTTACATTTTCAAGAAAAGTAAATAAATGGAAATGACTTTTTATTTCCATGAAATAAATGAGAAATGTATATATTTTGTACTAAATGGTGAAAACATTCTCATGTTCTGCGTGACAGGAATAAATGTAAATAGACATACTTTTTTTCTAATAATAAAACACACATATTGACTTATGTGTTTTTTTATTCTATCCAATCCAATAAAAATTTGTGGAAAAAACAGTTGTAAAATAATTTAGGATTCTCTCAATAGGACAACTTCCCAAAAAGAGAACAAGTTCAAATGTTGTGTCGAGGAAGATGCTTGGAAAAAGAGGATTGAGTTCATAAATGAATTGGAGAGCAGTGGAGGAAAAAAGCCATGGAGAATTTCTCCAGCCATTCCAGAACCCTGCCAACTGCTCCATTCTCAAGTTTCCTTCCCTGCTTTGCCAGGGTACATGAGCAGCGCCAAACTGCTAAGAATTCTGGAAAACTGTAGCAGTAGTCCTCATTTAGTGATTACCATTGGCTCCAAAGAAATGTTCATTATCAATATTCTAGGATACATTAACAGGGATAGAAAAGAAAAACTAGGGGTGACAGCAGTGTTCCAATATCTCTGGTTGCCACAAAGAAGAGGGGAGTCAAACTATTCTCCAAAGCACTTGAGGGCAGGACAAGAAGCAATGGGTGGAAACTAATAAAGGGGAGAAGCAACTTGGAACTAAGGAGAAGTTTCGTGACAGAACAATTAACCAGTGAAACAACTTGCCTCCAGAAGCTGTGAATTCTCCATCACTGGAAGTTTGCAAGAAGAGATTGATCAACCATTTCTCTGAAATGCTATATGGGTTTTTTCCTGCCTGAGCAGGGGGGTTGGACTAGAAGACCTCCAAGGTCCCTTCCAACTCTGTTATTCTAATATAATTTTGCTAAAACCACATAATCGAGTCTGGGAAGATCCCTGGATGGTGCCCCATCTCATTCAGATAAAAGTTCTCCTGGGTTCCCCTGACCCCGCTCCTCTTTTTGCCCACTCCGAGGATAGATTGCCTAAAGAAGCTATCTGTCAGCTGACATTTCCCCAGCACAGTTTTGCCTTAAACAATGTGTTACGCTTTAACAGGGTTAGGTATAAATTTATAGCAGGGAATCTCCAAACTTGGCAACGTTTACGACTGGT
>JANHGC010003364.1:151308-163359 GCA_027560395.1 Boaedon fuliginosus
AGCAATTTAAAGCTGATAGAGATTATTAACATTGCTAATGTGAAATGGATTAAGTAGAATGATGTAAGATTGACTAAAAATTGAAATAATTATTTTAAATGGACAACTCTGTTAACAGGAAGTGGAGTGAAATGAATATTTAAAATAAATTCTGCTCGCACACATAGAGAAATGACACATAAAAATAACTATATGTGAAAACTATGTAATGGAAAAGGTGATAGAGATTATAAACAATATTGATATGCTTTGGATGTAAATGTATTCAAAACTAAGATGGTTTATATATAATTGAGAAATGCTTAGATATTGATTGTTAATGGATACTTAAATAAGATAATGGGGATAATTTAAAATTTGAGAAATGTGATAGAAATGAATGGTGAATTGTATTAATATGTAATGCTCAAAACCAACTCTGTTCACACAATAAGAGGAAGTATGTAAAGAAAAAAACAAGAAAAATTGTATGAAAAAAACCCCAGTAATTTGAGGTGGGGCGAGGGGAATGTTATATGAAAGTAGAAAAATGCAAGTAATGAAATCCACACTGTTTTTGCTGAGCATGCTAAACATTTCATTTCTTGGCAGAGGACTTAAGGGCTTCTTATTAATTAACAGATCTAGTGTTCTTGAGGAACGCTTGTGAATGGCCTCAAAGTTGGCCAGGTTGAAGGTAAGGCAGGCCAATCTGATTCAACTCATTGCTCTCAAAGCATCAGGCTCATTAAATAGATACCGTATGACCATGATTACACTGTGCCAGCATAGCTTATAACTCCCAGTAACCCTAAAGTCAATTCAGAAGTATTGCAATTTTGTTTAAGGAAGCATTATTAAATTTGGGAAAATGGATGTGTTGGCAGTATGGAAAGCTTCATAATGTTAGTAGCATATTAAGCTGTGTAGACTGGATATTTATATCTGCCTACGTTTTGCCCTTCATGTTCGTTCCTACACCATTTTAGAAACAACTGTCTCCAATTTAACTCCTAAAGCAGAGTAATCATGCCGATGAAAAGTAGTGACTGCAGCAGAGCACTAAACAGAGCTTCTGAAAGAAGACAGGGAACAGAACTCATAACATAGCAGACCACATGAGACCACAGTAGGTTTGCCTCTGTGATGGTCGATCGTAGACGCTGAAGTATGTTTATTCTGAACTTACACTTTAACACACTTTGATTTTAGAGGAATGTGATTTCAGCAATGAAGCAAAGAATCAAAGTATTTCCATAATTTAAATACCTGCTTCTTAACTTTAGGACTAAATGGATCTGGAAAATAGTGTTTTTAAAAACACAAGAGATGAAAGGTTAATAACAGTAGGAAGTCTCAGGAGAATAGACATGTGGAAAGAACTTTAGTCATTGGTCAATAAAAAAAACAATCAATAAATTGAACAACACAGAACCATCCCCTGACAATCATTTGTGGGTAAAGCTTGCACACAAAAAGTAAGTGAGATAAGCAGGTTCTGGAGAATGTTGAAGAACTTTGACTATAATTGCTTTCCCACGTTACAATCTGGTAATGTGGTTTACGAAATGCATTAGTCCTCCAATAACCACAATCCTGCTCTTTAAATCAGGAAAATGCAATTTGCAATGAATAGTCTCAAAAATCACAAATGACAATTGTTGCCCAGCCCTTGAGGAAGCAGCTTATTTGCTTCACGTGAGATCAAGCCCATTAGGATTTGCTTCATTGAATCTAGACTCTGGTTGGGCTACAAATGGCCCAGCCAGCCAGTGCGGTTTCTCCTCCCCTCCTCCCCTTGCTTCTCCATCCTTTTCACATAGCCCTTCACTCCTCTGATAGACAGCCTACATTTTTTTCTATAAATTGCTCTCAGCTTCTTATCTGAAAAAAAAGTAAAGCAGTAATTTCTGGAAATGAAGACAATCTACTTGCCCCTCCCCATTTCTTTATTTTACCCGGGGTTTTATATGTAAGGAAGAGATCTTTTGCAGCATAGTTTATCATCCCCAAAGGCTCCTGAGCTATAAATCGTAGATGCAAAAGAAAACATGCTTGCATTTTAAATCTATGCTTTTAACTGCTACACATAACGAACCATCGATATTCCAAAAGTCTCTGGAATTTTAGGGGGCCCCCCCTCTCCCTTAAAAAGGACCTTTGAATAAAGTATTAGGTTTGCAGGAGTGCTTCAGCTGTTGGCAACACCTAGCTGATATTGGCTACGTTCAGCAGCAAAATAGTAAAATAAAATTCTCAGATGCTCCAAACTTTCAGGAAATCTCAGATGATGATATATTGCTTACTATCAGCAGAATTATTTTCAATTTACAAGGTTCCCTGAGACAGAAAACAACCTAGTGCAGATCTTTTTCTAGCTTCTCAGTTACAAATATGAGCACACAGTGGGTGACACAGCTTTGAGCAGAGAAGCCGGAGTGTCTGTCTTTTGATCTGAAAAGAAATTGTATCTCTGTAAGTGCTATGCAGAAATCCAAATTCAACAGGGGAGGGGTGTTATTCAGAGGGCCCTTGACTACACACACGTAGCTTCTTATTTATTTACTGATTTATTTAAACTTGGACTCCAACCTACTCTGGGCAGCTCACATCGTCAAAAGAAACAAATATTACCATGCATATAATAGCAATAACCAGATTCCAGAACAGATCAAAAAAACCCAAACATTTCATACCATCAGAAGGGGCTCCAACGATCCTAAACAGAGCTTGGGAGAAGAGCCAGGTTTTCAAGGCCCTGAGGAAGTCTATCAAAATGGCAGCCACCCAGCTCTCAAGGGCAGCCTCGTTTCACAGGGCAGTGGCCGCTTCTAAAACCAACCTCCTTAAAAATATAGTTTAGGAAAGCCTGGCCTTACTCCATCTCACCATCTCCCCTCAGTGCAATGTAGAACAGAACTGATGCCTACACTACATGCCAGTTAATATCTCTTGAACCTTAGCTTTAATGGTGAACAGGGCTGATCCGTAACAGCAGTTGCTTCTGCCACAGGTTTGACCACAAACTGACTTTTTTTCTCTCTAAATGATGCAAAACAGATGACTGGTGGAGGACTAAACTTATAGCAGAAGGCATTGTTAATTAATCTACATAATCATTAGTGATCTTTGTGCAAATAACAGAGTTTACATAATTTGTGTCCCTTGTGTGATGACGCCATAGCCTCCATCACCCCCGCTACATCTCCACAGATATCCACAATTCAATAGGTGCTGCTTCTAGACTAGAATAATGAGATATATTTGCCAAAATATGGTTTCCTTTTATTATGAACAAGTACCTTTGGTTACCCAAGGACTCAGTTATACTTTTGGGGCTCAACAGGCTTGGACTAAGGTAAAGAAAATGATACGAGAGGCATGCTATATTTTTCATAGTGATATTTCCTGCAGATATGAAAAAGCATGCATATTCAATGAAAGTATATGCGAGTAAGAGTTATTTCCTCAGAATTGGCTTGATTGTCTGAGCATAATTATTGTGCTCGGGATCAGGTGGCTGCCCTCTTATTATTGCATTGTATTGCAAAAGCCTTTACAAAATAAAATAATTTAAAAATGTTACTATGCCGCGCATTGATGCCTAGCCATAAAATGTATTTAAAATATACCGTCTATCTATTCATTTGTCCCCGTAAAGTTATTATTTAGAAAAATTAATGCCTCAAAATACTGTAGATTTTGGCCACTAGATCCATGTTGTTAAATTCCTAAAATATAAGATCTGTTTCTTAGTTCAATTATCTCAAGTATTTGTGATCTAATTTTATTTTCCTTACCAAATCCATGTCTGAACCTTTATTTCTAAAAGTGGCCTGTGTTGGTTTTGTGCCCAGCAGGTGAGCCCAAAGCAAAATTTTGAATGACATAAAATATATATATATACTTCCGCTCCCATCCAGTATTGAAAAGACATCACTGCCAAGGATTTCTGCTGCATCGCAGGCCTGAATAAACCCCGTTCAATATATTTCACACACTGCTGAAAAGCTGTTTTGCTAAATCTTCTAGCTGAAGCAAGTTGCTCAATTCCTCTGAGACAGAATGGAGGAGGGAAAGCAATCCCTCTAGAAAAACAATCCAGCAGACTTCCTGTAATTCAGAGAACAGGGCTCATCTGTGTTTGTCAGACAGTTGTATTTTATGAAAGAGTTGCCGTGTTTATTCTTTTAAGAAATGTGCCTGTCACATCTGTCTTTATTTTGACTCCAGATCCCAGCTGCAGAGCTGATGGTGGAGGTTTTCATTAGAAGAGAAATTATTATAATACTCTTTAAGATGCTGTGAGAAGAAGCTCTTTTACACCTTCCTGACTTTGTTAGTATCCAAAGAAGAACCAGTGACACAAACCAGAGTCCCACTTTTAAGTTCCCTCCAGCCAAAGACCCAGATGACTTCCCAGACAGAGGTGGGGCTCAAAGAATAGACCAATAATAGGTCTATTGTTCTCCTCTGGGCCACCTAGAGCCCAGCCTTGGTGCTGCTGGTCACCTCGGTAGCCTTTTGTCTAATTTAATTTAATTTATTTATTTTTCCTTCTGTTAAATTGTGTCTGTTTCTCAGAGACTGTAGAAGTCCATGCAATTTTCTTGGAAAAGTTTTTTTCAAAAGTGGTTTGCCATTGCCTCCTTCCTAGGAGTGAGAGAAGGTGACTGGCCGAAGGTCACCCAGCAGGTTTTATGCTCCAGGAGGGACCAGAACTCACAGTCTTCTGGTTTCTAGCCTGATGTCTTAACCATTACACCAAGCTGGCTCTGATTTTAGTTTAATAATTTAATTTAGTTAATTGAATTTAATATAAAGGAACAACCAGCTAAATATATACTCCATTCCCAATGCTTACAGATTTTTGGTTTTAAAATAGATTGTTCTTTTGTAGAACAAAAGGATGCATATTTCCAAATGTGCTTAGCATAGAGGCTTTCTTTTGTTTCTGCAGCTGTGGTTTAAATGAGTTTAAAATGAAAAAATATACATAACCCTAAGTAGTACCTTATTTTTAAAAATTATTATGATTTGGAACTGGTTAAGAGACTAGTTTCGGGGTTTTGTTGTTGTTATGCATCAGGAGCATAGCTGCGATTTAAACATGGGATGGCAGTGTGGTGCAACTAATATAAGTTGAATCCATTCCAGCTATCTGATTAAAAGGAGCCCCCATTGACTCCATGGCATAAAATTACCCAGCCTGCACGACATGAACCAAGCAAGACCCCCACAAATACTTGTTCTCATAATAGCTATAGAACATATAATAGCTATTGAGTATAAACCACACTGAGGAACTACTTCACCAGCCTCTCCTGCCATTCAGTTCAATATAAAGACCATCTAAGTCAGGGCTGTCAAACTCCTGGCCCACGGGCCAGATGGGTCATGTGCTGGCCAGTGGTGGGATCCAAATTTTTTTACTACCGGTTCTGTGGGCGTGGCTTGGTGGGCATGGCTATGTGGGCGTGTGACTGGGTGGGCTACTGCACTCCTCCACACCCCTTTTTTGACCTAGAAAGCCACCCTGAAGCCTCCTGGCAGCAAATAGGGGCATGGGGGGTGGCACCGCATCCCCTGTGCCCTGTTTTTGGCCTAGAAAATCTCCCTGAAGCGTCCTGGCAGCCAAATAGGGGCACATGGAGAATTCTGGAAGGGGCAGGGCAGGATGGGGCAGGACCAATCAGAGGGGGTATTTGCCGGTTCTCCGAACCAATCAAAATTATCACTACCAATTTTCCCGAACCTGTCACAACTGCTGAATACCACCTCTGAAACCACCTCATAAATGCATGGCACAACATAGGAAAACTATCAGGACAAGAGTTAGCAGTCCATCTGCATTTAAAAGACAAAGGTCACTTTTTTAAAGACATTTTGGACAGAGACGGGCACTGGTTTGAAAGAGGGGTGTTTCAAGGAGTACATCTATGTCAAAATTGAACAGCCCTCTCTCAACAGGGGGAGGGATAGACTTCATGTATCTCCAGTCTACAAGACAGTCCTTTCAGCAGTTTGAAGAAAGCTCCACACCCATTTTACTAGTTGGGTGACCCTGAGGACACAAACAAACTTCGAAGCCGCCTCGGGGACTCTAAAAAGAATGCAAATGACCTCTAAAAAGAATGCAAATGGGAGAAATATAAATCCTCCCATTCCCTACTATCCAGTCAGAGCTGAAGAAGCTTCTTGGATGAGAAGGGAAACACCTTCAAAGAAAAACCAGAAAGTCCAGTTGCTTCTTGAAAAAAGGCACCTTTGGGACAAGCAACGAGCACCACTAGTTGGGTGCCTCCTCGCAAAAACCCACAGCGCCCTTAAGCCGGTTGCCCGTGAAAAGGAAACTGGTGCCGTTTGTCCCTGACACCCCAACGTTTTGACGAGGTCACACTCGTCATCTTCAGGCTGGTTTTCAGGCTCCAGGTTAGTACCTTCTGCTTCATGCTTCTGGGAGCAAATTTTACAAAAAGCTCCAACTGGATATGTTGCATTTCCCAAAAAAACAGCTTCCTGGAACTTTAGAAGAAAAATGTTTCCTTTGTGTTAACATCTCACTAAATGCTTGGTATCTGGTGGACTACACTAATGCACAAAAATTTATAGGTAGTCATCAACTTATGACCATCATTGGAATAAGAATTTCTATTGCTAAGCAAAGCCATTGTTAAGTGTATCATGCCCAATTTTACAACCTTTTTGCCATGGTTGTTAAGTGAATGATGCAGTCATTATGTGAATCTGGCTTCTTCCAGTTGACTTTGCTTGTTGGAAGCTGGCTTGGAAGATCACAAATGGCGATCATTCATTACGGAATGAATTATGGTCGTGACCCGAGGTTCTACTGTAGTCCGTCGGCAAGCTGAGATGCGAGATTAGTTGCAAGAGCAAGAAGTTTTTTGAAGCTTGACAACATGCTCCTCAATATGAATAATATCAAGATAGTTTTTTCTTTCTGCTTTTGGGCCTTATTTTAGATCAGTGTACCTATGTATATTGGTAATGCATGGTGAAAAATTTCACAGTACTAAAAGGAAAGGTGACTTTAGTGCTTTTAGAAAAATCAGATTATCTTCATATTAATGGAATAGAGGAGAATGGGTAGACATTGCAGTGTGTAGCTCAGAGGAAAACACACCAACTGACCTCCGCTGTCCAGTTTTCATTCTTACTTCTTTGCAATCTCTGCGCCAATCAACCTTCCTTCCTGATAAAGTTATATTTTATCTGTATGAAATAAAGCCTTGTTAATTAGTTTATTGGTGGTTGAAATGTGATGTCTAAATTCAACCTACTGTATTATTTTAACTTTTACAGATGTCCAGTTGATATTCATTTATACAGTCATGCAATTTAAACTATCCGTTCCAATTAATGCATAGGATGTAAATAAAAGGCTGAAATGTCTATTTTGCACTGTAAATTTTCCCCATCCCCTTAAAAAAAGAGTAAAATCTTCCCAGCTTGCTTGTTTTACCAGTTTCACAGAGGCAACTGTATTATTCAAAGTTTTAGGCCACAAAACAGTGACTAAAGGTAAAGGTTACCCTCGCAGAGGCGTGCTAGTCTGTTCTTGACTCTAAGGGGTGGTGCTCATCTCCATTTCAAAGCCGAAGAGCCAGCGCTGTCCGAAGACATTTCCGTGGTTATATGGCCGGCTTGATTAAACACTGAAGGTGCACAGAACGCTGTTACCTTCCCACCAAAGGTGGTCCCTATTTTTCTACTTGCATTTTTACATGCTTTCGAACTGATAGGTTGGCAGAAACTGGGAAAAGTAACTGGAGCTCACTCCATTATGCGGTACTAGGGATTCAAACTGCCGAACTGCCGACCTTTCTGATCAACACGCTCAGCATCTTAGCCACTGAGCCACCGCGTCCCTCTGAAGAAGCTTAAGATCTCTTTTAAAAAAAAACTGTAATATTTTCCAGTATACATGTACAGTTGGCAAAGTCTTGATGAGTGCACCTGGCTGAAAGGGTTAGCTATTCAGAAAAGCCTAATATGTTAACAGTCACATCCTAGTTACCCTAATTGATCCTTGCAAAGCAGAGTGAACTTCTCTTGACAAAGCAGCTTTTCATTACTCAGAGGTTTTCCCATCCTTTCTGTCTCACTGTAACCGAGGAAAGCCATCAAGCGCTAAACCAGCATATCCTGAAACCATTTGTTAAACTTCAGGAACACATACACTTTCCATTCCAAGCAAAGTTGTTAACTCTATTAAATCACCTGCACAGGTTCAAACAGAGATGGTTGCCATGAAAAGCCGGTAACATTTTTAAAGAATTCTGTGTTTGGGATTATACAAAGAATTGCCCCTTGTGGAAACAAGACTTTTTCAAAGGACTTAGTGGAGTTCACAATAAAAATTATTCATGCTGCTTCCAGCTTGGCTCTAAAAATATATACAGTGACAGGAGTATTTATTTATTTTGGAAAGTTTTGGATAACTTAATCCCTTTTTCTTTAATGTGCATCTCCTCAAACCAGATGCCAATGCATTTTTCATGAGTTGATGAATGAATCCAGTTAATGTGCAGAAGGAAACAGGAGAAACTTTTACTCTATTCCATTAAATGGGGAAAATATGATTTCTTGGATTTATTTTTATTAATTTAAGTAAAGCCCACTTGATTGCCATGGGTGCTTCTATAAATATCTGCAAAGGAGGAATCTTGGAGGTGAACAACTGATATACCATTCCCAGCCAATAGTAACACAGAGAGTATTTTGTATCCATTTCCCTTTTTGAATTAGTCATGTGGTGGGGATTGTTGAAGGTTAGTGGTTAAAAAAAAATTGCCAGATGTCTAAGATGTCCATTTTACCTTTTTCAGATATTTTTCATTCCCACAGAATTTTATTCAACGAGCTGCTTACCTAGCAAATAGAAAATTGGAGCTTTTTCTTATAACACGGGAGAAGATAAGAAGAGATTGATGAAAATTCATTTTCCTTTTTTTAACTTTCCTTTTTCCGAGGTGCCCTAAAAATAACTGGACCCAGTGGCTCAGTTGGTTTGTTTTGTTTGTTTCCAAATAGAAGCTATCAAGCAACCCTGCTCTTCTCTCTGTCTCAGCCTCTGGGAAAGGTTCAAACTTGCATTTGAATTATATAGAATCCTATGTCATTGGCTTTCCCTGATGGATGAACTTGGTGCTCCTACATACTGAAACATAAACGTTAGTTGAAAGGAAGATTTGTTTTAGTTTCCCAGAGTGGCACAAATGGAGACTTCTTTTCCTTCTAAATTTAAAGGTTGGAGGGGTGCATTTCTTTTTAGCATTATGTGAAAATACAGACAAACATTATATGAGACCTAGAAGCAAGAATGATATTAAAATAATAGAGTACACAGTTCCAAAGAATCATCAGCTGTAAGGGTTTGTAGGAATCATCTCATGCATCATTGATCTGCACATCATGCCAGTTTGGATGACATGAATATCAACCCACCTCTAATCAGCCATGGAGGCAGCTTCTACCCCTCTTTTTTTGCTCCACATCAAAAGCACCATTTTGCAATATCTTCTGGATTAACAGTGGTACGAGATCTGTCTGCTGTGCTTCATTTCATTGCAGGCAATGCCTCTGCTCCAACTAGCTAGTATCTGCTATGCATGTACCACCCCATCCCTTCCATCATCGGTTGCTGCCTTCCACAGTCATTTTTCCTTGGGGTGTTGGGTTCATGAAACAGTAACATTCTGTGTGTGTGTGTGAGTGTGTGTGTGTGTTTAGCCAGCCCCCCACTTTTTTTAAAATGTCCATTGATAATCACCATTTGGACAAAACACCTTTGTTGCCACATTTTGGAATAAGGAGAGAAATGTCTAAACCAGCTATATTTCAGCCAGTAGCAACACAGAATACAAGCAGCTTGAGGCAGCTATGCATAATCTCAGTCCTCCCTCTATCAATATAAGCTGCCACATAGCCTCTGTTTTAAATATTTCCAGTGAAAAAAAGTCTTTCCAGTTTCCAAGCAGCATGTCCCTTTTTTGGTGCTCTTAATGTTGGGAAATTCTTCCTGGCTGAATCCTGATTTCCTTTCATTTACTGTACTTTATTGTTCTTGTCCTCTCTTCAGAAACAAGTATGAATGCTGTCTTCTACTTTACAGTCCTTCAAATACTTGAAGACAGCCCTGTGGTCTCCTCTATTCCAGGCTAAACAGGCATAGTACCTTCAACTATCCCTCTTACATTTTCCCTTCCAGACTGTTAGTGATCTTGGTTGCTTTCCTCTGAGGATACTCGAGCCAATTTTCAGAATATTCTACCATTTTCAGCCAATTAAGCTCATAATAACTGACTCGTGATTCAATATCTTCATTTCCTCTTTTTGCCTTTCTCTAGTACTATTCAGTTAACTTCTAATTTTATCATTGCTTCCTAGATGTATAATCTAAACTGGGTATACTTCATTATTCAGTGGTGATGTGCAGCCTGCATAAATGCAGATTGTATGGGAAGCTGCATAGGATCCCAGTTGAAAAGAACAAATAATTCCCAATAAGAGTGTTTTGAGAATTGTCAAATGCTGTTATAGTTGGTATTATTGCTTTTATACAGCAAAATGATCTTCCAGGAACTTACAACTACTCAATAAATTATCAGAAAAAAAATCCCATATCATACATATCCCATTTCTATGAAACAGCACTGTGTTTTCCACAGCAATTAGCCTCCTGAAAGTACCCTTGCAAAACTAACTACAGATGTGAAAGCAGTAGACAGTCTGGCTCCAAAAAGTTACAACTGTATCAATTGTTCATATATAGCCTGACCAGAAACCCAACATATCACTGCACCAACAGGTTTCATGAAATTAAAAAATGCTTCTCAACTCATACTATGTGATGAAGAGAAATAAGGTAACAACGTTACAGAATGGGGGGGTGTGAAACATTAAAAAGAACTGATAAATGCTTCCTGGAAATCATTTAATCCTGTTTTATACTTGCTTAAGAACTTTGAATCCGGAGAAAATAACAACAGCTCCTCAATCCTTAGCTGGGCTCAAGGAATAGTAAAAATAATATGTTTCTGATGTATATTAGATTTTTCTTAATACTTTTATGCAGAAGAATTCCTATAATAGTTATCTATTATCATAAAAATATTTTCTTTTTGGGAAGATTGATAAGAAAAAAATAATGAAACTAGTTAGAAAATTATGAATGGATGCTACTTACTTAAAAAGTAAGATTTTTCATTGTATATTAAATGGCATTTATATGTTTAATTCATTCAGTAGTTACTAAGAAACTGGCACTTTGAACTGAATCATTTTATGATTCCTCTCAAACGTCTTGCCTCTGATAAACTGAAAATGACATTCTGGATCCATGGAATGTTATTTAGTTTGATTATCTTAAAAAACATTGTGGTGTATGTCTCATTTCAGTTCACTTTAAATATTATGTTTATTTGGGTAGATTCCTCATCCAAGCAACTATGCCAACTGATGCTGTAGGTCCATTGATTCAGGCTGAGTATTCGAAATAACTTTTTAAGCCTATAAATTGAATGCAAAGTCTTATAAAAAAAAATAATCAATTGATTAATTGATGTTTTCTCTTCTAGGCATTTCAAATGCATTTTTTAAAAAAGTTTATATTAAATTACTTCATTGACAGTACTGTATACATGAAATCAAATTAATAAATGGTAGGATATCAAGTATACTTAGCAGAATGGAGAATACTTTAAATGAAATAGTTTAAAATCTTAGCTGAAATTGAAAAACTTCAAAGAATAGACTGCATAGCAGGTTTCCCACCCAAAATATTTAGTATTCTAGATCACTTGAAAAATAAATTTCTTAGACAAATTCTGGTCTTTTAGAATTTGCTAGCAATGTGTACTTGCTATTCATGACAGTTTCAACATATCCCTGTCATACCCTAAAGCAGTGATGGCAACCCCAAAATGCAATGCAAGTGCCCTGTGCATGCGCCCCCACATCTGCGTGTGTCCCCTGTGCATGCACCTGCCCACCCACCCATTTTTGGCTTCCAGGTTGATGCAGAAGGCCTCTCAGGCCCAAAACAGGGTG
>JANHGC010003364.1:201818-217878 GCA_027560395.1 Boaedon fuliginosus
GTTCCTCGCTGCTTGGGGCCCATCGCCAAACTGTTAGGTAATTGAGCTAAATTTCTGTGCGCTATCGGGCTTGGGCGTGGAGCTCTAAAGACAGGCATCCTATTCCACCATTAGCTGGCCAGCCCCCACCCCCTTTGTACTTTTTAATATTGCAAGCCACCTCGAGTTCCCCTTGACTGAGGAAGAGAGGAGGGGTATAAATCTAATATATAAATAAATAAATAATATCTCATCATAACTGATAGACCTTAATGTCCAGGAAGATTCTTGTCATTTTTAAAACAAATATGTGTATTTAAACTTCTGGTAGCCTGTATTACTTTTTGCACAAGGATTTATATCTCATCCCAGTCGCCAGACTTTGGGCTGATTTCAGTATTCTTCAATGATATTGAAATAAGCTGGGGGGGGGGGGTATTGCAATCCTTGGCTTCCATAAAGATTATCAAGACCATTTTAGGAATGGAAGATTTTGAATGCTGGTCTGGTACAGTATCTGTTCATAATACTAGATCAGTCCTCTCTGACCTGACAGTTTCCAGATACATCGCGACTGCAATTAGCAGAAATCTCCTCAGCAACTAGATTTCTCCAAGTATCCTAGAGCTGATAGTTTGAAGAAAGTTCCACTAGATGTTTGTTTACATTTTGTAGCAGTGGTCATGCACACATTTCTTCTAAAATTAAGATTTTATTTTTTTTAATTATAGAATAAGCTACAAAATTCTGTAGACAGAGATATTCAAAAATAGTTTAGCTAGCATAGCAGCTTTTAAAGGGGTCCATCAAAGCTTGAATGAATTAATTCATTATTGATAACCATAGATTCATGCTAAATCCAACTACATTAATGACTAAACAATGGCATAAATTTGTCATGTGTAAATCATGATTTTTTTAAAAAGTTCTGTAGCTGAGCTTTATTTAAAATGTCTCCAGAGTTCCTATCATAGCCTTTACATAATGCCTCATGGCAATAATAAATTGAGAGAGGAAAATTGTATTAAAAGCATGTATTCCTTTAAGAACAATTATTCACTCCCATTAGATTACTCCCAGGGTACATTCAAGCTAAAGACAATGAAAAATATTGCATTCACTCACCAAACATCATTTAGAAAAATACTTATTTTGACTTTCATGGTATTCAAGGGTTTTCAGGCAACTGGAACAAAAATACTCTAGTGTATGCTTTTTCAAAGTAAATTTCACTTATTTCTTTGGCATGGAAATTTCTCCCTTGTGATTGATATATTAGCTCTGCTTTTCTGAAGGAAGGCCTTCACCTTTTAAACTATCTACTCCTGCTGAGGGGGAAAAAATTCAGCTTGAATGAGTGAACCTGATGTTTACTCAAGATAGTTAATATTAATGTGCTATTCTGTAATACTTTCAGAATATTCATTATGAATCAGCCTAATTGAAACAATCAAACTATTCAAAACAGATAGACATATTCTGATTTTAATTCCGAAGTATGCAACTAGAATGGATACAGTTGAGCCTAAGAATGAAGCCTTACGCAAACTATTAGTATATACTCTTAAGTCCTAATTTTGAATTGACCCATCAGGGTTGGCAGGCCTGTTGTTTTGGTATGAAATGCCGTAAATAAAAAAGTAAGTAAATAGCTTTCAATAAGTAGAAAAAAATGACACATATGTTTTACTGAGTATGGCATTGCTGCATAAACCAGGATAATATTTTTCATCTTACAAAATCAACTATTTCAAAATGTATTCAGTTTATTTACATTCATTAAAATATTTGTAAATAGTTCTTCCAAAAATATGACTAGGAAGGCATACAAAATAAAATCCTGAAATTGTCACCTGCTTATGAACTCTAGCAGAAATTTAATTTTAAAAAGAATAGAGCAGTATTTTTTAAAGTGTAGCCCTAGGGACCTTCATGTTTCCCAAGGTTAGGCTTCTGCAAAATCATACATTATTTGCCAGCCTATGTTGAAAAAATAATATGGTATTAAAATTCCATCCAACAATTATGGGAAGTGGTAGTGGCAGCATCAATTTTAATTTTTAATATGGTAAATATAATTTTTAATATGATAAATGTAATTAAAGGGGGGGAGAGCTTTTGGAGGTTTTCCATAACTTTTGAAACTGAGAAGAGATGGTGACAGAAAAAGATTTTAAAAACACTGAAGGGAGCATAAATAAGAGATAATTCAATCACTGGAAGCTAAACAGATTCTAAAGTCAGTGCCACTTGAAAGGGAATTCCACAAGTGCTGTAATAAAGAAGGCTGCCTTTTCTATCAGATGTACAAAGACCCAAATAAGATCACATACAAAGAGTTTCTATGGACTTCGCTTTATCAACATAGTTGTGAACTCCCCAATACTGTACTTGACACAGTACAACTAAGTCAGAGGTGGTATTCAACCAGTTCTGATAGGTTTGGGAGAACTGGTAGCAATAATTTTGATTGGTTCAGCAAACTGGCAAATACCACATCTGATTGCCACAATGTAGAATATTTCTCATTCAATAGAATGTACCAAAATGCATTATTCCCTTTACATATCCATATTTCATCAGTATGTGATATTTTTGTAAGTGGGACAAAGAGCATTGGTAAATCTTACATGTGCCATTGATAGACTTTAGCAGATTAAAATAGCCTATTTCTTAACCATAGCCAGAATCTTCTTCCATGGAAAGAACTTTACAGTACTTTTCTTTGTCCCTATCTCTAGGCATCCATTGTGGCCCAGTGTTAATGGTGGTGGTAGCATTGTGATCAAAAAGAACAAAATACTTTGTGCTATACTGTGCCTTTCCAAAGATCAAAAACAATTGTGAATTGGCAAGATATATAACGTTCAGAATATAAGGTCCATCTACAAAGATGCTGTCTATTTCTTCATTTCATTTACCATGACCTTCAGTGTTTACCATTTCCCACTCAGTAATGGGAAAATGCTGCCAAGATGCTCCATAGAGTGACACTACTATTTTTAAGTTGGGAAAAAGTATAGCGAATGCAGAGAGTTCTCATCCTTTCTTTCATTCTCCCAGTCTGCCTGTCAGCCCCCTTAATAGGCAACAAGCTGCCAGCTCTGACATTCAAGTCAACATCTCGTCTCTGGCTTGCCCTTTAGCATGTATGAAAACAGAATCAAATTCCCTCAATCCCTTCCTTGTCATTAGAAAGCTTGGAAAACAGGATAATTGTGAAAAGGAAAACAAAATTCTGGAAGCAGGTCAGTAAGAAGCCCTATTGCTTGCACTTGAATAATTTTCAGTTTAATTAGGATGAGAGAGAGAGAGAGAGAGAGAGAGAGAGAGAGAGGGAGGGAGAGAGAGAGAGGTTAAAAATAACGGATACAGAGCAGGCCTTAGCAGTCTGCTCTTGGTACATTTTCAAAAAACAACTCACCAGTTCCAAGGAACTTTAATCTCTTTATGGTCATATTTTATTACTATTACAAAGAAAAATATGCTGGGGTCCTCATATTGTATAAAGCCATGTTGAATAACCCAAGATGGCTAAGCTCCACCAATTTACTAAACCATGGATTACAGTTATCATGTATTTATAAAAACATGATAGATCAAAACCAAATCAAAGCCATCATTGCTTACCCCATTGTGTGAATTTACCTCTATTTGAACAATCCTGATCCTAATTTGTATACATTCTTGCTAATTTCCATCCCCACCACAGAATTCTTTAAAAACTCAAGATTTCTGAAACATTTTGAACTAAAGCCCTCACTGAAGTTACAGTGTTTATTTGTGTCTACAGTACTGTATACAACCAACCAATAGGAAATATCTGGTTGTTACATAGAATAAGGGAGAGATTGATGAATGTGTCTCCACCAATGTTCCAACTTCAACCTGATGGGTGGGAAAGCAACTATCAATTGCTCTCCTTAGCTGAGGGTGGGATAGAGTGGGAGTGATTGGCACTTGCAAATTAGGCACCAATAGTATTATTCTTCCATAGGAGCTATGACCATATCAACAATGTAACTATCAGTTTAACCAAATAAATGCCACTTTTCAAATTATCTAAGTGACAGGCAATCAGTGCAGAGAAGCTCGGGGAAAATGGGCTGACACTTGGGCTAATTCTGAACATGTCTAATGTTATCCCAGGACAGTAGTAGAGACATGTGCCCAACCCCAAATCATTTCGATTGTTAATTGATAGTTTAGTGTGGTGAAGGAGCTCATGAAACATTGGGGAAGCACATGAAGCATTGGAAGAGTAAAATTTTTGTGGAAGGCTTGCTGCTGTTCATAGGGATGTTACAGGTGCTATTACTGATTTTTTTTAAGGAGAGAGTAAGACAGAGAGTGTGATGTAGCATTCTTTCTATGATAAGAGTGTGTTAGAGATATTACCCCTCGAATTGCAAAGGTAAATAGCAGAACTAGTTGTTAGAGATAAGTCCAGGAAGCAATAACCACGCAGCAGGCCAGTAAATTAAAGTTAAACTGTACCCTGTTTCCCTGAAAATATGACCTCCCCTGAAAGTAAGACCAGGCTTGATTTTTACATGTCGGCCCAATGTATGTGTGTCCCCAACTAATAGGTTAGTCAGTGGACGACATCCCCCCAAAATAAGACCTGGTGCCTTTTTTGGTGGCAAAAAAATATAAGACGGGATCTTATTTTGGGGAAAACACAGTATTGTGCAGATGTTAAAGTTACACAAAGCAAAAACAAGTCCGATATTACAGTCCAAGTCAAGATACAATAAGTTGAGTAGAATCAGCAAACGAGTTCAGAGAGGTGAGATAAACACAGTCTTCTTATCTGCAGTCCAGGGCCAGTAAACACGATCAGTCCAAAGAGAGTAGCACACAGTAGCAAACTCCAACTCACAACAACTAGCAACCACCCAACAAACCAACAAGTAAGATAGTTACTGGCTTTTTCTTATTTGCAATGCAGCCAACTGAAGCATCCAATCAAGTAAGTCTATAATTACCACACTCTGTAATTTGCTAACTGTGGCTCCTCACAAACCACATAGTCTTAAAGTAATACAGTATATAATACAAATAACCAGCATACATTGGCTTATCTTTCCTGACCCAACCAGTTAGGAAACTTATCAATCCCTAACAGAGTGCTAACACATGATTTGAAAGAGGTCTAGAGCTACTCCATAAAATCAATGAACACAATTAATATGAAGCCCGTCTGTGTTTCCAAAAGCACCAGGCAGACATTATGTGGCCAACTGCCTGTAGCCAGGTGTTCATGTCAGTTCAACAGTAAAAAACAAAATAGGCACAGAAAACATGTTCCCAGTAACAGGGAGGAGGCGGCATGTGTACTACAGTCAAAATTGTCCAAGAGTAGCAGTAGCTGGGCTGATCTTGATTCCTGGTTGGTGTCATTCTTGTTGCTGAAAGGCCAGAAATCAAGCACAGAACAAGGCTTGTTTCATGAGATGACAGAAAATACCACTTTAACACTGGAGAAGCAAAATATGAAATTAGGCTGTGGGCTGAAAATGGGACAGTCAGGCAGTGCCATGAGGACATGTCCTTCAAAAATGATTACGAGACTCTTTCAACTGGCCTTAGGGGAACAAGTAGAGTTCATGAGCAATCTCTTGGTTTTTCTTTAGAAGCACGTTGCACCCTCTTCCTGCTTGAAATTATGCCTTCAGCAATATATTTGGAGCATAAATTGTTTCAAAGGTGCTGTTCCTGAAGGGGATGTCAAGCTGTCAGTAGTCCATTCAGGGACAGGGCTGCAGCCAGATTTATGTGTGACTTGAGCCCCTTGAGCTCAGGCCCATGTAGCTCTCTATCTCTTTGGGTTGTTTCTGTCAAGCTTTTGCAAAGCAAGCTTTACTCATTTTCCTACAATCCCAGTGACATTTTAAAGAGAGACGAAGCGGTTACCTCCCCCCTTCCCCCCCAGAGACTGTTGCCCCAGGAGGCAGGAGAACAACTTGCCTCCCTGAAACTGATTGGCAATTTCCTGAGCATTAGTGAGTTGCATATGATGGCTCAGGGCCAGAGGTCATGGACAAGCATTGGTCAATAGAAGAGCTGGGGGAGAAGGGAGGGATGAACTGTGCTACTTATGAAGTATAGCTTTCAAATCAATTACATGTGTGAAAGATTTCCCCAGAGACCCAGAAAAGAGTCAACTCTCTGGAATTTTCTTCTTTTTTTTATGCATGCAAACTAGAGTAAGGCAGAGTAAAATGGCTATCACAGGCAGCAATGCTAAATGCCAACTCCTACCGGTAGCTGTTCCTCAGAGCTGTGTGTCTCTTAAACCAGATTGCTGATTTGTGGCCTACCATGCTGAAGGATTCGATGGCTGGTTCAGACAGCTCTATGCTGAAACTAACTGAACTGTCTGTGCTGAAGACATTTTGCTCTTTATTTCAGGAAGAAATTAGTTTAGGCTAGGGCCCATATAAACCACAATATGTAAAATATCATAGCGCTGCAGATTACTCCAAGTATAGTTTAGGGATTAGTGAAAGTCATGGAATATGATTTCAAAAATATTGCTCTGCACTGTATATATTTCAAAAGCTTTACATGTTCTAATAGCTACAATGGAGGTGAAATTTGAACTTCAAAGAAGCAAGAGAGAATATTTTTTGAACTTTGATATTGGAGAAGACTTTTGAGAATATTGTGGCTAGCCAAGAAGCAAACAAATCGGTCATAAAACAAATCAATCCAGAATTCTCACAAATCGCTATTCTCAAATTATCATATTTTTTATATAAAAAAATCTGTAATGCTGGGAAAGACAGAAGGAAGAGAAGAAAAGGATGACCAATAGCATGGAGTAAATTACAGTGGTGATGGGTGCACTATAATGGCCAAGTGAAGTGAAGATCATTCTGGAGAATATGATAGGTAAGTAGGTAGATACCCACTGAAACACTCTGTCTCTCTCTTTCTGACATATTTGCCATAGAATAAACACAATTGGGGGACATGGTGGGTCAGTGGGTAAGACACAAAGCTTGCCAATCAGAAAGGTCAGCAGTTCGGTGGTTTGAATCCCTAGTGCCAATGAGCTCCCGTTACTTGTCCCAGCTTCTGCCAACCTAGCGGTTTGAAAGCATGTAAAAATGCAAGTAGAAAAATAGGGACCACCTTTGGGGGGAAGGTAACAGCATTCAGTGCGCCTTTGGTGTTTAGTCATGCCGACCACATGATCACAGAGATGTCTTCAGACAGCGCTGGCTCTTCAGCTTTGAAACAGAGATGAGCACCATCCCCTAGAGTAGGGAACTGACTAGCACATATGTGCGAGGGGAACCTTTACCTTTAAGCACAATGGAAACAGTTACACTTACTTTGGAGTAGGTGTGCATAAATGCTCCAAGGTAGTGATACTACACCCCTGTCCAATTAGAACAAATCCATAGAAACACACCATAAATTTACTTCAGAAGAACTAAATCCCTGAATCAAGTAGGATTTATTTCTGGCCAGGCATCACTTCCACCCTCTGAAGTCATCTGAGCATCACATAAACAAAAAGGATCCTAATCTGGGTCCTAATCTGAGAGTCAGTTAAAGTTGGCAGGATTCTTTTCCCCAAGAAAAGAGACCAGGTTAGGAGCCAAGTGAACAGTTGAGTAAGTCTAAAGCCCTCCCCCCCAAAAAAATCCTTATGGGCCCTGAAAAGGGTAGCCCTGTCGGTGCCAAAAGAAGCCCAAGGATGGGCCTTTCTCTTCTCTAATAATAACTACCAAATTGATCTGATTTGTAGATGTTATATTATCCTGCCACAAGGGCAGGTGTTTTTCAGCCATTTTTATTTTCTCAGTTTTTTTGAGAAATCAGAGTTTAAGTCCTAAATTAGAATGTAAGAACAAGAGTCTGAAAAGCAGACATGAAAAAAATGACTTGCAAGTAATAAGTCCTAAACAGGCTTTCCTTGTTCTTTTCCTTTTTTCTTCACTGGATAGAATCGAATCGAATCGAATCGAATCGAATCGAATCGAATAGAATAGAATAGAATAGAATAGAATAGAAAACTTTATTGGCCAAGTGTGATTAGACACACAAGGAACTTGTCTTTGGTGTGTATGCTCTCAGTGTACACAAGAAGAAAATAAAAAAATAAGATAAAATGAAATACATACATCAAGAGTCATCAAGATTCCATGTTTATAAAGATGTAGGTCTGTAATTTTTTATTTGTTGCAGATCTGCCCCTTCCTTAGGAATTAATGTAACACATGCTTCTGTCCATGTGTCTGATATTTTAGCCCCTTCCATTAATAGATGCAAGTATACTCATAAGTGGGAAGAGGTAGGTATTAGGATGAGACAGTGTTATGGGAATTAGTTGCTTAGCAGAGTTATGATATTCGGGGGGGGGGGAATCATCCTTGTGTCTAGTTGTTCTGGTTTGTAGTGCCCTGTAGCATTGTTTTGAGGGTAGAAGGTGAAACAATTTATCTCCAGGATGTAAAGGGTCTGGAGATATTTTTGCAGCCCTCTTTTTGACTCATGCAGTATACAGGTCCTCAATGGAAGGCAGCTTGGTAGCAATGGTTTTCTCTGCAGTTCTAATTATGCATTGAAGTATGTGTCTGTCTTGTTTGGTTGCAGAGCCAAACCAGACAGTTATAAAGTTGCAGATGACGACTCAATAATTCCTCTGTAGAACTGAATCACAACTCTTTGGGCAGTTTGAGCTTTTTGAGTTTGGCACAGAAAGTACATTCTTTGTTGGGCTTTTTGGATGTTTTTTGATGCTAGATGTCCATTTCAGATCTTGAGAAATGGTAGAGCCTAGAAATTTGAAGGTGTCCCCTGTTGATACCGGGTTGTCTAGTATTGTAAGAGGTGGTTGTATAGGAGAATTTCTCCTAAATCTACCACCATCTCTACGGTTTTAAGTGTATTTAGTAAACTACCTTTACCATTTCCGGCAAACTTTGTTCCGAGGTGGATTCTGCAACTGCCATCCATAAAGCAAGAGCGGGAGGCCGCAGATCGAATTGTATTACCGCCGTGTATATATATTGACGGGATTAAAGGCGCCTTCCCCTCCGTTTCGCCGGGGTGGCCCGGGACAAAGGCCCTGGCGGGCTACCAGCTAGACGGCTCTGGAAACCCGAAGGCCTGCGAGTGCTCGGAGCGCGGCAAGAACTAAACGGCGGGTGCCGCGTGGATGTGTCAGCATGGAAGGGAGGGGGGCGACATTTTCCCCCGCAGAAAATGCTTAAATCGCTCAGCAATTGTTAGGTTCTTAACTAACATTTTAACCCATTTTGTCAGGTTTGATAGGAAAGAAATAGCCAGAAAGGCGGGCAAGGAGGGACGCTGGACATAGGAAGACTTGCTTTTGAGCACACACGAACATTGGGGTTGAAGAGGAGTGTCGAATACCGCCTGTCAACAGCGCGCCGAAAGTAAAAACCAAGAGTCTGGTATGTCTTTGAAAATCTTTACTCCACCTGTGAACAGCTTCGGCTCCGAGATTAGGCACAATTAAAGACAGCGTTAAGCAAACGGAGCTAAACTGTGGTCTAAATACTTTCTCCACCACCAATCCCATACCCCCACCATGAGATAGACACACACCCCTCCACCAATCCCTAATGCCCGTGAAGGTCTACGACGGCCTGCGCCCAATCCCGGGCAACCAGGAAGCTAACGAGGCCGTCCTTCCAGCCCGCCCGCCACGGTAGATCCGGGAAGCCACGATCAGTCCAGCACAGGGCTCCGGTGCGGTATCTGTCGGGGCCGAGCGGGACACGACTGGGAGACGAAGACCTTGCTTAAATTGTTTCGGATCCTGCACCATCTTCCTCTGCAGCCCACTCTCTCCCAGGTGTATTCCAGGCAGCCTATAAAGCCATCCACTTAGGGGCGTTGGCGGTCCCTTCATTTTTCAATTTCTCACGACTTTCGGGAAGGTTTGGCGTTCCGAATCTGGTTAAAGGAGCAAGTCCTAATCTGTTCAAATAATGCGTAAAGGGCTATATAGCACAAACCCCTATAAACACACGCACCGCCCAGATCAGAGCTCCTTATATTAATTGAACGTCTCTAATTTGTTAAACAAGCCACACACAAAAAAACCTGGGACATCCCTCGGTCTCACCTATTTTCCTTTAGGCCGTTTCTACCCAAGGAGGCACACATTGTTGCGAATCCAGTAGTCTACTCGGGAAGCCAGAAGCCGAAGCGTCCTGGATGTGAATCAAAGTGGTATTTGGCTTTTATAGACGCTGCTGACAACAGCAAATGGGGAAATGTACCAGGGTAAGAAAAGTCCTTTTTTGAAAAGTGTCCTAAAATTGCACCATAGATCCCCGGTGAATATCAAATGCACTTTTTCTTCCTTTTGTAGAATAACCGGTTCAGCGATCTCAGCCATAATTTGCCCATAATCTGATCTCCATCCAGTTAGGGAGATCGGTATGAAGGCAGTTTGATTCATAGCACTCTAGCTTGACTAAGGCAATCAACAGGAACCTAGCACTCTCTTTGACAAGAAACCAGTTTACTTACTCCTGTTCCAGTCTGGATTTCCAAAGACGTCTCTTTGTTACTGAAGGGGGTTATTTTTGAGCTACCTTGAGATTTACTGAGAATTCTGTTTGAAATAGGAGACTAATCTCCAGGAAAGAGAAGAGATTGTGGGGAGGGAAGGACATAACAAAACCTAGGTCCAGATATTTCTTCTGTCTATCTCTCTTTCCCTTTATGCGCCACTGCGCTGTTCGATTGAGGTTTGTTTCGGAGTAATTCAGACTTGCAGAACTGTAAATCCTTTTTACACTACTTTATAGTCCCTAAATTGGATTCATCCTTAAACATGTTATTTGGTACCTTAAATTACTAAGGATTATATTGTTCCTTAAATTTCAGTGAATTCCTTAAGGAAAACTTTCTAAATTTGCAAGCAGAAGAGCCGCTTTTGCTTTTTTCCAAAGTACATTTCTGAAAGGGGTTTAATACAGTACTGTGTATGAAAATACTTACACAGAAACAAAAAAAAGGTTCAATAGAAGTCGGGTTTATTTATGAAAGTAGTCTGAGGACTTTTGACCAAGATCAGATTAATTTCAGGCTCATGTTCATTATTTGTAGAAAACTGGAGACAAAGCAGCTCAAAAGCACCCAATTTCATAACCCGGTGTGAGTCGTCTTGCCTGCTTTACTTCCGCGTAACTTTGAAGTAATGTTTTCTGGATCCAGTTTGGCCGGCAGAGAATTAAACGAAGAGCCTTAGTCTTGTCTATTAGAAAGTGCAAGGCTTGCCCTGAAAAGGGAAAGTGGGAAGCCGTTTCGAGGAATCCCAATCACCAACCCGCAGAAACCGGTTTCGATCGAGATCCCCCCCTCCCCCAGAAAAACACCAACAGGCCAAAGCTTCTTCCCATCTGGTTCTGCTCCAGAACGGACGATCTTTATTTAGATTGGGAGTTCTGACCCAGAAGGGGATTCCATTGGATTCCTACGACATTGACCAATCACTCAGTTCTCTCACTCAGCCGGTTGGAATCCAATGAGGAGAACCACTCATAGGCGCTCTAGCTGGAGTTTTTTTTCTCTCCGAAGGCGGCTGGGTTGGACCGGAACGGAAAATCGGTACTTTTAGGTAGATTGGCCCTCCTTATGAACTGCATGGTCCCTAAAATAGCCCTCTGGTTCCTGCTCCAAGTGGTCCCGATGGGTGAGATCCTGCAGTTACTAGGAAAGGGATAAAAAGCTACAGCTAACCATTAAAACGAGTGGAGATCAGTCAGCCACAGAATGAAACCCGCAACTCTTGACGCAGGCAACTCCAATTGTATTGCACTAGCCGATAACCGGCGTCGCCCAGGTATTTATTTATCCCAATCCTGTATTAGACAGGAATGGCGTTGTGAAGTGGTCACATAAGTGCGGAATGGGCTGTCCTCCCTCCTTCCAAAATGTCTCTGCAATTCCCTGAAGAGGCGATGGCAAGAGCAACTTCTCCCTGAGCCCTGATTTCGGCGACAATTAAAGTAGATAAAAATGTTTTCCCTGTGCCACTAGAAACATCAAGAAATGTCTCCTAGTGGTGCAGGCAAGCCCCTTTACAAATGCCCCCTTGTGGAGTACTGTGAAGCCATTACCATGGCAACTCCACTGCTCTGTAGGCTGTATCTTCACAGAACACAAACTCCGAGGGGTCAGAAAACACATCCAAGGAGTGTTAGGGATGTCTTACCCGCATAGTATGTTTCCAGAGAGTAAGTCATCTGTGTATCAAGTTTGGTTGAAATTGTTTGAGGCGTTCCAGAGTTATGCTGGAACACACACACACACACACATTTTTATATAGAGAGATAGATTGCTAAGATTGTAATGCAAACTTCCCAAACTTTCACATTGCATGATGTACTACCGTAGTATATTATGCCGGCGGGGGGGGGGGAGGTATGAAAGAGGGACCGCTTTAGGTGGAGGGTTTAGAAAAGGAATTCCCCTTTGTATTATAGCCCTATTATCCCCTCACTGCAGACGGACGGTCTACACAGCAAGCAACGGCGGTTGGGGAGACAACCGAGAAGAACCAGAGACGTTTGGCTCCTCAGAAGTTTCAGCGCGAGATTAGCAACACCCAAGAGAGGAGCTTCAAGGGTCATCAAGTCGCGCTTTTTGGAAGGCGGCCTCACTTGGGGAGGGGGATTCGACTTCCAGGAAAATCTCTTTAGGTGAGGCAGAGCAAGACTTGATCCTTTCCACTGAAATGATCTGCCAACTCGTCCTCCACGAAGGCGGAGGTTTGGGGTACCCTTGTACTGGGCCCAGAAAATGTAGTTGCTGCTGCAACCGTGGCGGGTGGAGGAGATGGAATCCGGAGCAAAACAAAAAAAAACCCAACACCCTACTTAAAACTCCGGACAACGTCAGGCTTTCAGACCAACCAAGAATAAATAATAAGCCGTCTCAAATTGATCGAAGCTGATGCACTTAATGGTTTAAACGCCTCGCCATTCTTCAGCCAACGTAGACAGATCTGTGGCACTGAGGAACCCCAGGTGGTGCAAGGTTATGGCAAGGTCGGAGGTTAGTGGCCATTCTCTGCAGTGGACGACTTATGTTTAGATCAGAGACTTGAGCGGGGTTTCCCTTCCCCAATGACAGGCACGTTTTAGGCAGAACCCCCCCCCCCACACACACACACACACACACACACTCCCAACCAAGGGAATGGTTCTGCTCTCTTGCTTGGATCTGCGGCTGCTCAGGGCGGAAAGAAGCCCAGATGCAGGAAAGACCTTCGGATCAGAGCTGCTATCGTCGGAATTAAATGCCCAGAGTCCCTAGGAATCATTCAACTCTGTTGAATGCGTAAATGACTTGCTAGGATTGGGCCGGCCGGTCCTTTTGCGGCTTCCGGAGCGGCTGAGTTTTCCAAGAATTGCTCTGAGCTGGAGGAGCCACAAAGGACCCGGCGGCAGGGAATCTGTTTAGCTAAGGATGAGGAGGACAAGGCCCTCCCCTCCCCCAGCCTGCCTTGCCTTTCCCTGCCCAAGTATCATGTACCGAGCGATCCGCCGTCCGAGTAGCTACATTTCCTCTTCCTCTCTTTAAGGTCGCAGCGCCGGCGTTGCTCCCTGGTGGCCCCGTCCCCAGCCCATCTCCTGGGGAAGATGGCCTTTTCAGCCTTTTCTCCGGAGCTGAGGGATAGGGAGAGGCAGAGAATAGAGAATAGATTAACAGAGTTGGAAGGGACCTTGTAGATCATCGAGTCCAACCCCCTGCCCAAGCAGCACCCTCTGCCTAAGCAAGAGACGGTATATTTGCTCTAGGGAATGGAACCGCTGAGTTGCCGACCTCAGTGCTACAGCAAGCCCAGCGTCTTACCACCGTGAGCCACCGTCTTGTTACAGAATACTCTCTCCGACTTAAGGAGAGGGCAGGGGGTGCGTGCCACAGGCCTCCGTCGGCGGTACTTCTGGCGCTGCCCGAGGAGTAAGGCTTTGCCACTCTCAACCTCTTGGCAGCTGCGGGGGGGGGGGGGGACTCTTTTCCAAAAGGCTGGAGGTAACGGCCCCTCTCCTCCTTTCTCCGTCACTTTGGCCTTTGGAATTGCTTGCTTTAGACCTCGGGACCCCCGGTGAGAGGGGGTCTCAAACATTGGTTAAGCATTTGTGGGGGCGGTCATTTTCAACTGAAATGGGCTCCCCATTCTCCGCCTCTCCACGGCTGGACCAACCTGCGGCCTCTTGGGCTCTGCTTCTCTTTCTGCAGAGGGAGGGTGGGTGGCACACCTTAACTGCTGCTATTGCCAGCACCTCTCCTTGAGTAGAAAAACTATGTACCCTCCAACACCTCCCTCACCGCCACCCCAAATAAAGGAAAGGATGTGAAGAGATGAATCCAATAAAAGAGGCAGGGATTATTTCAACCCTCCTTCGGACGCTCAGAGCTATGAACAGGGGATTTGGCTCACCCTAAACAAACAAATTCGGAGTCGTAAGAAACCCAAAATCCTCAAACTTAAATGGGACCTTCTTAAAGATTGTCTTGAGTTGATAAATTCAGAAGGAGTGAAGTGGGGTGGCAGGGTGGGCCAATTCAGTTCACTCACTAGACAGCACTGTATCAACAGTAGAGACCTTCAGGTTTCTAGGTTCTATCATATCTCAAGACTTAAAACGGCCATCTAACATCAAAAACGTCATCAAAAAAGCACAACAAGAATGTTCTTTCTGCACCAACTCAGAAAGTTCAAACTGCCCAAAGAGCTGCCAATTCAGTTCTACAGAGGAATTATTGAGTCCGTCATCTGCAACTCTATAACTGTCTGGTTTGGCTCTGCAACTAAACAGGACAGACACAGATTTCAACGGATAATTAGATCTGCAGAAAAAAACAATTGCTACCAAGCTGCCTTCCACTGAGGACCTGTATACTGCAGAGTCAAAAAGAGGGCTGTGAAAATATCTACAGACCCCTCACATCCTGGACATAAATTGTTTCACCTTCTAATCTACCCTCAAAACTATGCTATAGGGCACTGCACACCAGAACAACTAGACACAAGGACAGTTCCTCCCCCATGACATCACTCTGCTAAACAACTACCTTAATTTCCACAAGACTGTCAAATTACTTACTAAGACTATCACTACTACTCTTCTCACCCTTCCTAGTACCTATCTCCTCCTACTTACGACTATAATCTGTTGTTGTAACTTTACAATTTACATTGTTTTATCTGTTCTCCTAGTACATTTTGATTGCTTATTAGTATCCTATGACTATCACGAAGTGTTATATCTTATGATTCTTGTTGAATGTATCTTATTATTATTACTATTATTATTTTTCCTTTATGCACACTGAGAGCATATGCACCAAAGACAAATTCCTTGTGTGTCCAACCACACTTGGCTATCTATCCAGGGGCATTTTCTGAGAGGGGAAAAGTCTCCGGGCTGCTGGAGAAAGGCATCCCAGAGTGGCCTTACCCCAAGCCAAACGACTTTCAATTGTGTAGGGAGTGGGGGGCTTCCTCAAGCACAGCTACTTTACACTAGAGAAATCCCACTAAATTGCTGTTACATATTGGACCAGACCCATATTCCGAATGAAGAGAACAGTTATTTTTTATTTATTTCTGTTGCGAGGCCGCCGGGAACCAGAGATCAAGCCAGCGGGGCGGCGGGGGGGAGAGCCGATTTAGATTTAATTCTATAAGAGAGAAAATCCCCCCCCCCCTCCTGCCTCCATGGCATGAGCTCCTCTTGGGTCCCAAAAAATCCCGCCTTCCCTTGAAAAGGCAAGGGCTAGACTTCAGAAGCTCCGGCCTCCTCCCAGCAAATCCCTCTCCACCCCAGTTCAGCGCGTGAAGCCAAGAGAGCTCTTCGCGGGGAAGGAAGACCCTTGAAATGGAAGAAGGGCGACCCGAAAGCGGGGTGGGGCGAGGGAGAGGGGCTAATAGAACTAAATAAGTTAAGATAAGGATTGTCATAATAATCAGAGGTATGATGTATATCCGTATTTAAGTTCCTCTCCTTCTTGAATGTTGTTGATTGCCTGTGTTAATATTTTAAATTGTATTTAATTGTTCTTATATTTTAATTGT
>JANHGC010003364.1:275239-287172 GCA_027560395.1 Boaedon fuliginosus
TTTCAGGCTACAGCTCTAGTCTGGATTAAGGACTGGATGTCTTTAAAAGATAATAGATTATTAAATTTGGAGGGTCATGGTTTACAGAAAAGATGACATGCACGCATATGGTACAATAAAAGCCCCCAAAAAGGAGATTTCAGAAGACATCAATTAAGCGGGGGCACTACTGGTAGTCTGGGAGAAGGTTAGGAAAAAGTTTATACACAAATACGGAATTGGATATCAATAACCGAAACTCTGATATATCCTATAAGATTCTTGATGACCTGTTTTTTTTTTGTTACCAAGCCTGCACCTCTGCGTTTGGGGTTAAGTCTGTATCATGGCTGTGTTATTGTTTTGGTCATTTATCTCTGACTATGTTATTGGTTTGTTATGTTTTTATCTTATTTTTAATTGTTATTAATTACCCAGAGTTGTTTTTCAGATGGGCAATCACATAAACTGAACAAATATAGAGCTATCATTTTAGAGTATCTATGGAAAGAACACACTTTCTTCTTTATAAGGAACTCAATACAAAAAGACAAAATCAAAGATAATAAAGAACATCAATTTGGGAATACCTCATCAGTGGTGCAGTTCAGTAGGATCAGCAAAAGTCACAACTTCTCCAAAGCCCTTTCAAGATCATCCAGTTTTGGAATTTGCTTCAATTAAAAGTCTACTACCAGAGCATTTTTGGAAAGGGCTTCCCTGCTCAAGGGTTACAGCAGTGGGATCTTGCAATTCTACTGCCTAGCTTCTGCAATTGTGGGAACAATTTCCCCAGGAGCTGGAATCATCCACACTGGGGGGACTTGCAAAGCATACTGCATAATTAGAAAGGGAGTGAGAAAACAGGTGACCACAGATAGGATATCTTGCACCTACATTCTGGTGAAGGAAGTTGACTTTGATCTTATTTTAGTCTGGAACTGGAACCATCCTCTTCTACTTCGGTAGCTTTGACACATGTGAAAATATTTCTTCCATGGTTTTTGTAACTTCTTGATTCTGGAAGTTTCTTGTCAAAAAGACAAAACTGGAGCTTCTTCTCCTAATGCTACACTTCAAAGGAAGAAGTTGTTAAGTGTTTGCCAATTGCTTTTTCTTCTTTTGCTGGGTTTCATTTGCTACTGCTTTGAGCAAAAGGAATGTGACTAAATCTCCCTAGCCCTTTTACAAGAATATTTCCTGGATGTTTCCAAATGACACAACCTATGTATCTTTTGTGAATTAAACAATCGTGTGGAAGGCCTCAAGGTTGGACTATATGTAAGCCCTAATTCAGCTGTTTTTAAGAATTTTCTCTACTCTCTCCCTAATATGTCAATTCATGATCCTATGTCAATATTTTCATTCTTGACTATTATATTCCATGTAAAAGCTGATTTAGTTCAGAAAGAAGAACTCTAGAGGCCTAAAAGAATAGTTAAAGGGAAATGTTGCTGGACTTAAGCTGAGTCTTACGGTAAAAGGATAACGGTAAAGGTTCCCCTTGCACATACATGCTAGTCATTCCTGACTTTAGGGGGTGGTGCTCATCTCAATTTCAAAGCCGAAGACGTCTCTTTGGTCATGTGACCAGCGCGGTCCGAAGACGTCTCTGTGGTCATGGGACCACCATGACTAAACGCTGAAGGCGCACAGAATGCTGTTACCTTCCCACCAAAGGTGGTCCCTATTTTTCTACTTGAATTTTTACATGCTTTCGAACTGCTAGGTTGGCAGAAACTGGGACAAGCAACGGGAGCCCATTCCATTACACACCACTAGGGATTCGAACCGCCAAACTGCCGACCTTTCTGATCGACAAGCTCAGCGCCTTACCTACTGAGCCACTGCATCCCCTGCAGTAAAAAGAGACTTCAGGAAAAAACAAATCAATAGTTTTGATTCTCTGTCTCTGAGTTTATATTGTGTCTCTACTGCCACATCACTACAAAGCCCACGGCAAAATATCTTTTTGAAGGGCATTTTAAAGTTGTGGATAGATAAGAATATCTATTGCATAAGCATGTTTCCTATTGCACAAGTTTGTATCTATTCAAGGTTCTGTTTATACAGAGGTCAAAAACAATTTCCCTTTTTTCTTTAGGCAAACAAACATCAGGATGCAAATAATCAAGAATCAGTTCTTGATAGTTTATGAAACTTTAAATGCAGTCTTCTTTAAAACATCTAATGCTCAATAATAATAATAAATTGTTAACTATTTTTTTCATATACTTTAAAACAGTTTTGATATGAAATGTACTGTAATATTCTCAGGGGGTTTTTTTTAATTGAGCCATTAGGAATAAGGTTCCTTGCACAGGCAGACCTGCTGACCATCCACAAATTTATACCATATTGCAAGTTATATAACTAAATGTTTTTAAAAAATACTCCCAGTCAGTGTAATGAGTTGTTTTTGATACAAACAAGTGCATTTTACAGGATTCCCTATTCTGGGCAACTATGAAATCACAACTTTTTGTATAGTAAACTGAAATCATGCTTCTTTCATCTTTACTTTAATAGCAATTAATTTCACTGATTTAAACAGATTTTCTTTCAGTCTTAGTACTTGGTTTATTCCTTAAAATTATTCCTAAACTTCCAAGTGTTGTACTATTCTAATTATATGCTTAGAGATCATGAGAACCATAGAAATTATGATTAGATTAAGCTATCTAACAAATCTTACTTCTTGTAAATTACAGAAACTGAAGTTTCAACATCCTCAACAGCCATGACAATGACAACTTTGGAGGCATTATTCCACAATGATAACCTCAATGAATTTAAAGTATTCCAAAGTAAAAGTCATACAGCCGCCTCGAGTTCCCCTTGACCGGGGAAATGAGGCGGGGTATAAATCCAAATAAATAAATAAATACAGCATTACCGATAAAGCTAAGTTATTTAATATTTAAATAAATCTCTATTCTATCATTTAATTAATTCTGTACCTCTTAATTTACAGGGATTAATAGAGGTGCTACTTGGTTTGCTTGTTAGTGGAACATGTAAATATATGCCAACAATAATAGAGCTTGTATAATAATATGTGATACATCAAAACAGGCCATCTGGAGAACTAATGAATAATCAAGGGACTCCAAATTAAACTATAGAATTTTTCTTAGAATCTTTAGGACAACACTGTCAAGTTCAATCTAATCATTTAGACTCTAGAATCAATTTTTCAAACTTTATGACAGGTCTAATAGCTCCCACCTGTTTCTCTCGTTTGACTTTTGACTGGCAAGTTACCAGCTAGGGTGGAAATATAGACAAAGAACCCTATTACACTCCGGCTGTTTCTCTACTGTGAGATCACTCAGCCATTAAATTAGTTTCAGCCCACTTTTGCTAAGTCTTAATTTTGAAAGATATATAGTGTTAGAGGACTGGGATGGAAGGTTTTATGTTCAACTTGTAAAAGGATTTGGAGGCATATAATGCATAGCTATAATATAGGTAATTTAATATTAAATATCTATCTCAATCTCAAGTAAAATATCTTATTAAATTTTATTAATTTACATATGTTAATTAATTATTAAATGACAAACTTAAAGAGAAAACTTTAAAATTATGTTTTTGTCATAATTGCTTTCAATATAATTAGGAAATAATCATATTTAAAAGCATTGTCTTTTTAAAGATTTATAAGTCATTTAAAGTATTACAAAGCAGTGTGCCTTAATTTTGTAAACCACACTGAAATAAAATGTGATATAAAAATGTTTTTAAAGAAATATGTTTATTTTTAGCAACTCAGCTCTATTAATGTATATAGGCTATAATCTTCAATCAATACATGTGAACTGGTAATTCAGTGAAACAAGGTAAGTATGCTAGTGTGTTTCACAAATCTCATTTCATATGATTATCAATTATATCAGTTTATATTTGTATTTTATACTAATAGAACTGCAAACTTTGAGTTCATATACTCTCTGGCTCTTTTAATTTTGACTTATATGAGGAGCATAAATTTAGAAGCTTTTCTTTCTGTTTTCGATTAATTAGAACTAATTTAAGCAAGTTTAAAACAAACATTTTTTCACAAGCTTTGAAAACTGACCTATTTTTATTCTACAGTACTTAAAGTTAACTATAGTTTAGTGTTTGAGTATAATGCTTAGCAGTTTAGGGTTGAAAGTGAAAAGGCAAAGTGTAATCCCCTTGACAGAATAAATAAACTATGTTTAAAAATTGATAGTGGTTTCAAAGATGCAGGTGTTTTTATGGTCAAAGAAAACAAACAAAATCTAACAGTCAAATTCAAGGGCACAAAGCAGCAAGATACTTTAACAGCAATATTTAAATCACATCAACAACAAAAAATAAAGCTAATAACAGATAAACAGATAAAATGCAAATATATGAACACATCACAATCATGATAATTCAAATGAACATACCATTAAGGAATGTTTCATGTAGCTAGCGATTCGACTAGCTGAATAGGATATATTTAATTAATGATAACTTAATCAGTTACTAGGACATAACTGAAATATATTTTACTTTTGAACTAGTTCAAACAAATTGAAAAAGTATATTATTTTCTTTAATTCTAGTCCCCATGATAATAAAGTAAATATGTATTTTAAAAATCAGAAAATGTGGTTATCTTAGAGAATCAATTCCTTAGGAACAAAATAGTGTAACTACAAAACAATAAATGAGTCTGTGAAACCAACTAACCAATTCATTTCTACATATTCTAACCGAGTACATTTTGAATAAAAACAATTTAGTACTGTTTTTAGAAAAAGGTAATAAGGTAGTCCATACGTACACATTTCTATATTTTTATCAATATTAACTTTGTTTCCTGCTCCATAAAGTTGCTATTTTACGGAATGATGGCTTTATGTAAATATATAAAATGGAAGGTTGGTCACTTATTGTGAACTCCCCTTCTCGGTGGAGACATAACGGGCTCAGTGAGGGAGGAATGGGGGCTCCGCCTCCTCGTCAGGCACCTGAAGGGGTGGATCTCCTCTCTGCATCCCCAGACTAACTAGCTGAAACAAAGTGTTAGTGTCCCAGGAAGAAACTCCACAATACAAGACACTGGAACTCCACCAGAAAATGCAGACATAACTTTTATTAACAGAACTGAGAGAAAGCCAATAAATCGTGCCTTCAGGTGGAAACTAGAACAAGTGGACCGGTCCTGAACACTAATAAACTAGGAACAACTAACCATCCAACCCCGAAGTCAGAAAGTCCGAGCCTGTTATGTCTCTACCGAGAATGGGAGTTCACGGTAAGTGACCAACCCCCCCCCCCCATTCTCCAGTGGAAGCCATAATGGGCTCGGTGATGTAGGAATGGGTGTAATACCCTAGCAAACCTAGGAGTGGGCTGACTGAGAGGCCGATGTGACTGATTGGAGAACCCCTCTGCCAAAAGAGAAGTCCCTGGAGGCATAGGCATCAATCTTGTAGTGTTTAATGAATGAGTGTGGAACATTCCAAGTGGCGGCCCTGCAAATTTGGTCCAATGAAGGAAGGGCCTTGAAGGCAGCCTATGTAGCAGCCCCCCGGGTAGAATGAGCTACTATCCCCTGGGAGGGAACCTGGTGAAGGGCTTGATAAGCGGTCACTATGGACTCCCGAATCCACCTGGAGATAGTGGTGGGAGAGGCCCTTAAACCCTTCTTTCTTTGGCAGAACAAAATGAAAGAGGGCCTCCGTCCTATGAAAGGGTGCCATCCTATCTTTATTAAAAAGGAATGCCCTGCGGGCATCCAGGGTATGCCAGGATCTCTTGAGTGGAAGAAGGAGAGGGGAAGAAGGATGGGAGAATGACCTCTGCATCTCTATGAAAAACTGAATTAATCTTGGGAATGAATGAGGGATCGGTGCGTAAGATCACTCTATCCTTATGAAGGGAGATGAGCTGGGGGGCTACTAAGAGAGCCTCCAGCTCCGACATCCTCCTGGTCGAGACAATGGCCAGAAGGAAGATAGTCTTAAAGGTTAGGTCCTTTAGGGAGCAAGTGGCCATCGGTTCAAATGGTGGCTCAGGACAGGACCTGAAGGACAAGGACAAAGTCCCAGGAAGGGGCTCTAGGAACCGGAGGAGGGTTTAGAAGAATGGAATGTTTTAACGTGGGGGTGAGACAAGAGAGCAGGACTCTTAGGAAACCCTAGGACCGCCCAGATGACGGACACCTGATGTCTCAAGGTAGAAGTAGTGAGACCCAGTTCGATCCCTGATTGCAGGAAGGCTAACAAGTCCTTAGTCTTGAGCCGTTCTGGGTTGATTCCTCTATCTGTGCCCCATTTTTCTAGGGCCTTCCAGGTGGAATTGTAGAGCCGATTTGTAGAGGCCCTGTGACCCGCCATTAGACTGTCTACAACTTGAGGTGAATATCCCTGAGCGGCTAGGTGGTGCTGCTCAATCTCCAGACCCTTAAGTGGAGGTGCTGGAGGTCAGGGTGGAGGAAGGGACCCTGGGACAGAAGGTTGGACCGGTCGGGAAGAGGGGAAGGGGCAAGGACACAAGGTTCGAGAAGGTCCGGGAACCATGGGCGCCGCGGCCAGAAAGGAGCGATCAAGACGACCTCTGCCTTTTCTCTTCTGATTTTCTCCACCAACCTGGGAAGGATCCTGGGAGGAGGGAAGGCGTAAATGAAAACTGTCGTAACAAAACCTGAGAAACTGTCTATGATCCAGAAGAATAAGCATGTGAAGATAGGCTTCCCTCAGATCCAGGGAGGCCATGAAGTCTCCTCTCTGGATGGAACGAAGGATGGACCTGAGGGTTTCCATCTTGAAACAAGGTCTGGTCAAGTGTTTGTTTATCCATTTGAGGTCTAGGATGGGTCTTGTTTCTCCTGACCTCTTGGGTACGATGAAAAAAATGAGAATAGACCCCTTGATCCGGTTGAAGGCGGGGGACCCATTCCAGGGTGGCTATTTCCAAAAGATGTTGTATGGCTGACAAGGTTCTCAAGTGTTTTAGGACACAGGAAGGATGCTTGACTAGGAGGAATCTCGGGTGGGGATGATGGGCGAACTCCAAACTGTAGCCCTGACCTATGGTGTCCCTCACCCACTTGTCTGAGGTTATCTCCACCCAATGGTCGTGAAAGAAGGCGAGACATCCTCCTACCTGTTGGGAGGGGGGGTTCCAGGCCCATAGTCATTGGCGGCCGCTGGTGCTAGATCTTGGGTTGAAGGATCTGGTCTGGTAGCGTTGCCTGGGCTTCTGGCACCTCGGCTGCCAGATTGGGAGCTGGCCCCTATTGTATAGGAGGGTTGGTCACTGCATGGTCTGAAGGGTCGAAAGAACTTAGGCCGTCTCCGAAAAAAAGGGGTGGAGCTTCGCTGCTCTTGCCTCGAGGTGAGGGCCTTTCTGCTGCCTCCTGACTCAAGGAGGAAGGGATCCAGTTCTTTACCAAATAGTTTGGAGCCCTTGAACGGAAGAGAAACGAGCCTGCCATGAGCCGAAGGTTCCACATCCTAGTTGCAGAGCCAAGTGCTCCTTCTCACAGCAACTGAAGAAACCATGGCTCTGGCGGAAACCTGGAGTGCGCCACAGGTGGCGTTGAAGGCAAAGCCTACTATGGAAGCCACTTTCTGGAGATCCAACATCACCTCCCTGGGGAGATCGTATTGTTTGCAGATCTTCTGGCACCAGAGAGCAGCAGATCTGGTAGACAAGTTGGCAGCCAAAGACGCACGAAGGGCGAGAGAGGAGGCTTCAAAGGCTTTCCTGGCTGAGAATTCCACTCGTTTATTGTGTGGATTCTTGGGGTAGCTCTCTAAGTCTGCGGGGAGGGTGGCCGAGCTGCCCAGAGCGGTGATCGGGGCATCGACAACTGGCAAGCGAAAAAGATCTGACTGTTCCCCCGTGAGTTTGTAGAACCTGGGAGCCTCGAGCCTCGAGTCCTTTAGATGGAAGGGGGCTGACCATTCTCTCATTATGGAGGGTGGCACCGTGAAACCCGTAAGGAGTTCCAGGGGAATCATGAACACGGCATTCAGATCGATTCCAGTGCTGGACGATTGAGCCATTGGAGTTTCCTCAGGTTCCAGGGGCCCCCGTTGACGGCCAGCACTATCTTCCTGAACAGCTTAGGAAAGGCCTCTGGGGTGAACATGTATCCTGACCTGACCTGTGGAGAGACTTCTTTCACCTCCTCTTCCGAGGAAACATCTCCCTGAGGGAAGGGAAGATCCCCTTAGTCTAGCGAGGACCACTCCCTTGGATCAGATGGACCTGGGGAGATGTGGGAAGGGGGGCTCTGAGACCTCTTCTGGGCCTTTGGTGGGGGAGAGAGGGGCTCCTCCAGATGACATCTCTTGTGAGCCTTTTTGAGGGACATGGAGTGGGGGCTGAAGCTGGTGCCTCTGGCGGGGCCCTGGCCTCCACAGCTGTTGAGACAGCTGCTTGGATGGGCACCGTGAATTCTCCCCAAGACATTGGGGGTAAGGGCATTGGGGCCGGGCTGGCCTGGAGATCTCTGGGGGTGTCCCCCATTGCCTGTTGATAAAAACAATGAGGTTAGGGAGGCCACTATCCCCAAGGGAAGGATCGAGAAAAAGGTGCTCGAGAAAGAACCTGACCCCTTAGGAAAATAAGGGAATCAGGCCTCGAATGGGTGGTTGAGCCCATCTCCCTAAAGAGAGCCTTCTTGTCTCCCCCAGTGCCCCATTAAAAAGCCTAAAAACCACCTTCCATTAAACCTCTACTACCATCCTCTTTCTTCTCTCTCATTTTTTAAAAATTATTTCCTTATTTATTTATCCATTTCTTGGTGAAAACATCAGGAATGGATCCACTGCCCCCCACAGGAGGGGTAGTGAGGCCTGACCAAGGCTGAAGAGGCTTGAGACAGGTACTGGCGGCTAAGACCCCGCTCATGAAGTAAAAAGAAAATTCATGCAGGCCTAATTCCCAAGGCGGGGGCAGCGGCTGGGAGCAGTGAAGGCCACTGATGGGGAAAACCACCTAGACCTTGCTGTAATGCCCTGCGGGCACTCTGGGGGAAGAGGAGTCTGGCTGGGCAAATGGAGACAATCACAATCTGGGATGAGGCAAAACCAGAACTCAGACCGGGAGCCGATTCGAGTGAATCCTGGTCGAGAGGACTACTTTGATGGCTCTGCAGCCTCTGCCACGCCCTGCTAAAGCCTCGGGAAGCTGTGTGGCCATTGTGCTTCTATGCGCATGTGCGCCGGGGCCCACCAGCAATTTTAAAGCATGAGGCAAAAAGGTGGGCAAATTGGGTGGTGGATTCCAATGGAAACGCGGCCCAAACTCCAGCTTGTATGATCAAAAACAGACCAAGGGGCTGCCGGCAAGATTTAGGTAGGTAATGCGAGGTGGCCTCCCAAATGCCTGCAACACGGTAAAGAACCCCTCTAGTGACGAAGTAGTCTCTGCTGAAGGAGTTGGAGCCCGCTCGGAAGAGGGAAAGGAGGGGGGTGTTCCCCGTCGAGCCCAGCTTGGCTTCTGGGGAAGGTCCTCCGACTTAGTCTGGATCTCAGGCCATCGTCTCCCTAAGGGCTCAAGAGTGAAGAAGAACGTGTCTTTCTTCCTCTTCCCCCTTTCTTTTTTTGCAAGCAAACCTGAAATGAAGAGCTGTAGCCTGAAGACGAACAAGAGAAATTGTGAGTTGAACTGTTGACTTTGAGAGGCAATAACAGACTGGGGACGCAGAGAGGAGCTCTACCCCTTCAGAGTTGATCTTTGCCTTCCTAATGCTCACAAAGAAAGGTTAAACATATAGAAAATACTAGTGAAATATAACTGAATGGAAATGAAATTGAAGAAGCATGTAATTTGTAAATTGGAACTGAATGGACTTTTTCTTTCCTGGAACCACAATTGTTCAAAAAGAGAAGATGTTTGTAAAAGGGGAAAACTGAATAAAAACTTATTAAAAAAAAAAAAAGAATTGATCTTTGCCTGACAAAGGGGGTGGAGCCCCTATTCCTACATCACTGAGCCCGTTATGGCTTAAACTGGAGAATTAACCCATCTAGCAATAAAAGTTAAAGTAAACAGATTTCTTTACCCTACTTATTAATAATCAATAATTCCAGCCATGTTTTGATGCATCTTAGAGAACTGGCAAATACCACCTCTGATTGGGCGACTGCATAGCCACACCCACCAAGCCATGCCCACAGAACTGGTAGTAAAAAGATTTGAATCCCATCACTGATTCTAACCACTGTGCCACCACGGCTTTTTTCAGCAACATTGGGGGAGGGGGGCTAAATAAGATAAAATGGGGTTAGATTGAAGTGCTGTCCCTTCTAAGGTGCAGTGATATCATATGCACATATTGTGTGTGCGCACATACGCATACATGTCTTTGATCATGCTACTGCAATCATCATCTGACTTCCTGATTCTCCTATGGATGCTACTGCCCTCTATGTAGTCCTCAGGTATATAAAAGATAGAGCCCTTAATTCTTTCCAGGACCTTTCCCCACATTTAAAAAACTTTAGATGCCAATCTTCAGTTTGAAATTATGGATGATATGACCACCTTTTCAGCTTATACATTATATCTCAGCCACCCCTTTAAGAGCAACTGGAATTCTTATATTTAATAAAATGTTGTATTTGTTATCTAACTTGGTCACTTAGGGAATCTGTAGAAAAAAAACTTTACCATTATATCAAATACCATAAAAATAATAAATGGGTTATTTCTATAGATATAGAGGGAGTTAAGAGAATTCAACTATGAATTTAACATTCAACTATGTTCTTATCCATACACAAAATGCAAGATGATAATGGGCCATAAACTATGGGGGAATAGCTAATAAATCTCTGACCTTCATTTCCAGGCAATCACATAAATATGTGTTCTATTTATCTTATGCACTTCAGGACAGCTTTTGGCATAACAAATAATTAAATATAGGTTTTAATATGATTGAATCATATTTAATATGATTGAATCTTCTAAAACAATATAAGGAGATGGGGATCAATTCAGTCAAAATTACTATGATCACAATTGGAACAAAGTTCTTACAAAATTGTAAGATTGTAATAAAAACAACCTGGGTGAAAAGATTATTTGATCACTCATTTGGACAATATCAACCACCATTGTTATTTGAAAAAGTGCATTTTCATGGATTGCCACTTGATATTGTTTTAGGAATTGTAATGAATTGAAACCCCAGTACCAATATCAGAAATAAAAAAATAACATAGCAAAGTGGTTGTTGCTAAATGGTAATGATACATGACAGGTCATACCTTTAAGCTTTCTAGTAATCTTTTGCAGTTTCTTACCACTTATTTTCAATAAACAAAGAGAATGAAAAGTCCAAAAGAAAATACTGCACATTTTTTTTGTCAAGTCCCTCTCTCTCTTTCTCATAGTGAAATTAACGTTACTCTTACCCATCAAGAAGATTCATTGTAGTTGATGTAACTTCAGAAAACAAGACTATTTTCCCCAAGATTCTGGTATCAAGGTTTTGTTTATATCTTTCAAAACTAAAATTTTCAGATGAGAATGCTTCCATATCAGTAACTACTGGAATGAGCAAAGGTGTTATTTCCATATTTTCAGTGCAAGTTGATACAAACTTAAGAGACACCTTGCTTGATGTGAATAATCCTTCTGTGATCGTATTTCTTCTGAGCCATTCTAAAAAAGTATTGTGGAGAACCTGTTTGATATAAAATAAAATTACAAGACAATATAAAATACACATATCAAAACTAAGACTTAATTTCTGTTCCCCAAAAGGACAGGAACTCACATTAATTTCTTAATAAGTATTTGATTTATTTGCTTAATATTATATGAATGCATTTTGGAAAGCATTTGGCCCACATGATTAATTGGGATAAGTCCCACCTACTTCCTTTGGGCTTAAAAATATAATTATTAAAATGGGTTTTATAATTTCTAATGATATTAATTATTTAGAATTAAATATTCTCAACAATATT
>JANHGC010003364.1:320633-330911 GCA_027560395.1 Boaedon fuliginosus
TCCTGTTGCTTTAAGGTGCTGGAAAAGGGAGGAGGTTTTTTCTTCTTTTCTAATTGCATTCTTATGTTCTGAGATGCATGCATTTATTATCCTATTGGTTTGTCCGATGTATGTGGCTGGGCAGACTTTGCATGGTATTTCATAGACTCCTTGGTTTTCGATCCAGGTAGAAAATACACACAAACAAATAAACAAACAAACAGCCCATCTCTGTCAGAAAGGGAATTCTGAGTGGTTTTATCTAGTCTTTGTAGTACCTATACATAAAATATATTATCTCTGCATTATTTACTTATTTGTTTCTTTAAGAAAATTTATGTGGCCGTCTAACTCTCTTTCACTGACTCATAATCCTTACAGTGATTATGGAATTAAACAGAAATTTCAAAACAACCAAGCTATATACCCTTATGCATAAGCTTTGATATACTCATAGAGTGTGGTCATTGAATGGTTCTTCCGTTTATTTCAGTAAAGTATACCATCTTTTTACATTGTGTATCTTGATCACTGCTAGAATAAATGCCTTCATACAAACTAATGTTTAAATTAGAATGAGAATGCTCATACTTTTGAAATGATTTATTGGATGATTATTTGTTATTTGTTGTTGCTATTTTGATTATTACTGATATATTTCTAATGCTCTACACTGCATAGTCCAAAAATCTTAAAATAATTGAAAAACAGCACCATTGTTCATAGTAGATTCTACTATGACCAAATCTTGTATATTTGAAAATGATTCCCATTTCATCTTAATTTTATTTTGTCATATTTTATTACAGAACAGTGAGAATATGAAAAAAAGGGGAAATGAAGCATTTGCTAAGAATAAATTGGATACTGCAGTCACTTTCTATACAAAAGCTATAGAACTATGGTAAGGGAAAAATTATGTTATTATACAAAAGTATGCAAATGTCCAAAAGCAAATTAAGTATGCAAATTATGTTTGGGAGAATGTAATTAGAATAGTGTAATAAAGGAGAGAGGGAGGAATATAGCATTTTAAATTTATAGAACTTTCTAATATAATGACATTCACTTGTAAGTATATACTTGCTTTCAGATGGCTGATTCTTAACTCTTGCTGTCAGTAGCATCTTTTCAAAGAATTGCAGTGGACATATTAGTTGAGATGAGTATTTATTCTAACAATTAAGACCCACAAAGGATTTCTAAACATTTCAGATAGTGAATGACATTACTGGTTTGCTGATTACATCTAGATTAATAATTTACTTCTGCAGTCCAACTAAAAATGGACTCTCCATTTTTTTTTTATTTATTTATTTACTAGCTGATTACCCAGCCTTGCTCAGTTTTTTTTAAAAGAAGTATATTTGTGCCACAGCATTTGCAGGGCTTTTGAAGCCCCTGGCGCCCCTCCCACATCATTTGCGGGCCTTCTGAAGCCCCTGGTGCACATCTCTGCTTCGGCAAGGCCGTCTCTGGGCCAAGGGCAGGCCGGGCTCTGGGCCAAGGGCAGGCCAGCACTGAGGAAAGGCAGCCAGGACTTGACAGGGACACTGGGCCGCAGCGGTTTGCAGGCCTTCTTAAGCCCCCGCGTCCTCTCCAACATTGTAGGTGACCTTACTTGGCGGGGTGGGCTGCTCCGTGTGTCTTGAGCCCGATGCCGCTGGGGCAAATCTGGAATTTATATGTATAAAACATGGCACCTTAGAGGTTTGAATATGGTGCCTCAGTTTGAAAACTACGCATACTCAGTAGAGAGAGGCAAAACCGCATGTGCTCAGTAGAGAGTTGTGCACCCCACAAAGCAGGGGCCTCGGGTCAGATCTCTGCCCCCCTGCCAACAACGACTGTGAGCTGCCCGAGAGATAGGAGGAGAACTACCATAAAACGCTGCCCCCCCCACTCCCAATCCCTCAAGCCGCCCCAGAAGGATACCATGGTCAATGGTATCGAAAGCCGCTGAGAGAATTTGATAGCCATATTTCACTTGATCGTGCATACACATAGACAGCTACTTCAATTAACTGAGGTATATGGGTCCATGATTCAGTGGATGGATTCTGACATTAGTACATCACAGATGGACAAGAAATTCAGGTTTTGCACCATTCTACTGGCCATGACAAACAACGGGATTCCCAGAAGTCCCATTGTGCCTTACTTCCATCCTACAGTTCTCATAAAATTCAAACTCAATTTACTAATTAAATTTTGACATCTCGAAAATTCACTTGAAATAGTTTATGGCTAATTTTTTATATTTCTCTCTTTGGCTTACAAGCTAAATATTATTAAACCTTTTTTAAGGCCTGAAAATCACTTTCTTTATGGCAATCGGGCTCTCTGTTTTCTCCGAATTGGACAGTATCGGTAAGTATATTTTCCCCCTCGCAACCAAGAGATTTGCTTGTTTCAACATTTTCTTAAATCGATGTTGCCACGGTTGTAAATAGCAAAGAAACATCCAGTTTGTTCATCTGCAAAATTACATTATTTTACAGAGTAATTGAACATATACTGTGCTGTGGTTTAAATCAGAGCATAGAGAAAAATGGATTCAGACCATAGATTATTTAACAACTATTCTGAAGTAGGGAGAGAAAGGTCACTTTTATTTAAATGTAATAATGATGTTTTGTAGGTAATAAATTACATTTGTAATCTGTGGTTTCCAGGTAAAGTTCCCTCTGAGGCGTCTTTGGTGCTCTGAGAGCTTGGTTGTTTTCTTCAGACATTAGCAGTACAGCAGTGCGCCAATGACGTTACCTAGTTCAATCCTGAGCTACAAATTTTCTTCTCCATAGTTTTCTTTTTAAAAATGTTTAATTCTGGAATTCGCATCTTAGAGATGTTCAAGGTTTATCTGCTTGATACATATTAGTGTGAAAGGACAACATTCACTTTTAAAAACAATATCCCATTAAATATAGTCAATCTTCATTGAGACCATTGTGTAAAATATCATAAGCCCTTATAAATATAATTATTGCTTTTTTTAAAAAAATCTTTTTTTATTCTGTCTTATGAAATAAATGAGGCAACAAAGTAATATCTAGGATTCAAAAACTACAGAACTAATTCAATTTACTATTTTGAAAGAAGGGTTCAAAATATATAATGGAAATAGAAAATAGAAATATATTTGGGATTATTGGCCAATTTCAACTCTGCTTATAGTAAAATAGTAGATTTCCTGCTGGTGAGTTTATTTAAAAGTGTTCTTGTATAGCCATGCCTCCCTGTCAGTTACATACCTATAATCAATCTATAATTGAACTGTGGCTGTGGAGTTTCTGGAAAAGTGGGGATTTAATTAGGATTGACAGACATAAAGGTCAGGAAGTAGATTAAAAATCTGCAAACCCCTTTGATCCTTGAAAAAATTGGCTCAGGGAGTCAACTCTTTCGTTTATGAGAAAGGCAAAGCAGAATGTTACGACCTTCAGCCTTCAGTGAAGGAGATTAAAAACCAAGCCAGTTTATCTGAGTCTTGGCAGAGTAAGAGAAAAGAAAAGATCTAGGTGACTGTTCTTTAAGTTACTTGCCCTATTTCTTCTTTCCTTATCCAACCAAAGTAAAAGGTTTCAGGCAAAGTAAAGGGATAATGGCAAGTTTTTGTCATACAACTTTGTCTCAGAACAAACAGCATGGAACACTGCACTTATTCAGAGCACATTATATCAGCAACTAGGTACAAAGTGTACCTACCAGTATAAGAACAATGAGTGCATGTTACTCTTATTGTTTCAGACTTTGTCAAAATCCAGTTCTGAGGATGAAACTGATTTTGCCTAACAAGTAAATGATTGCTTGGGAAATCCAAGACATTTCCAGCAGTTATAGCAAAGCCAGAAGAGCTTTTGCTAGTTATTTCTTTTCATTCTCTTTCTGATCGCTGTTAATAAAGCATTGTTTCAAAGTCAGAATCCTGGAAAAACCTCATTTCTTATTTGAAAACACAGTTTGGCATTCAAGCTGCAATATTTCATAAAATATGCTAATTAAAATGTTTTGCAGACCTTGGTGTGCTCATTCACCAGACACTGCAAGATTTAAACATGTCTATTAGCAAAGGCAGCTTGGTAAAAAACGTGTACATTTTATTGATGTCATACTGTATTGATGTCCTGGAGAATTGTGCTGTTTTTCTATATTTTTCTGGTGAAGGTTGCTGTTTTCTATCTGGCTAAGGAAATTTTTAAAAAATTGAGAATGAACAGGAACATGGAACCTTCCCAAAGGAAGGTACAGGTAGTCCTTGACTTATAACCAGTCACTTAGTGATGGTCAAAGTTATGACATTCATATTTATGACTGTAGGAATTTTCAGGGACTCTCCCAGCTATTCCTCCATCCCATCCCACTGGGTCCCCCCAGTCCCCACATTTGATCCCTTCAGGCCTTAAGCCTGTTTCCCAAGCAGCCAGGTTCCCCCATGCCTATTCCTACCACCCACCATACATCTCATAATTACTTTGTGAAGATCTCCAGAGTGCCAGACTACATGTTGGGGAAGGAGGATAGGTTACTCTGTCCCACAGTATATGGTGCATCTCAGAAGCAGCCATCATTTTCAGAGTAGTCAATTCCTTGTGGCTGTACCAAAATGGCCACTTCTGGAATGCAGCCATGTAGATGAGAGGCAAAGTAATCCACTCTGCTTCCCTATTAAGATAAGATAAGATAAGATAAGATAAGATAAGATAAGATAAGATAAGATAAGATAAGATAAGATAAGATAAGATAGAATTTATTGGCCAAGTGTGATTGGAGATACAAGGAATTTGTCTTTGGTGCATATGCTGTCAGTGTACATAAAGAAGAGAAAATAAAAATAAAAATAAAATACATTCATCAAGAATCATAAGAGTCATAGATACAACACTTAGTGATAATCATAGGTTACTAATAAACAATCAAATCATACTAGGAAACAAAAACAATATAAATTGTAAAACATAGTTATAGTCATAATTGGGAAGAGATAGGTACTAGGAAGGATGAGAAAAGTAATAGTAATACAATCTAGTAAATAATTTGACAGTGTTGATGCAGAGAGATGCATTCTGCATAGCACTATGGAAAAGTGAACTACTTTGCCCCTGGGCCGTGTGGCTGCATCCCAGAAACAGCTGCTATTTTGCAGCGGCACAATTTCCTGCAGCCACTCTGAAAATAACAGCTGCATCCAGTGGGGGAAAGGAGGTGGAAAGTAGGCCTTTTGGGTACCAGATGTCTTAGGGTGGGGGAGGCCTTGGGAGACCCATGACAGGCAGGCTTGGGCCTGCATAGGCCTCCCAGGACTTCCCTCACCCTGAGGAATCTTTTGCTCTGCTTAATGATCTGCATGGTCACTTAACGACAGTCTGCAGGGTTACCTGGAACACTTCACATCCTCTTCATGACCTGTTTTCCTTGTTACTTTCTGGGACAAGGCTTCTTGGTACCTGAAGCAGAACATCCAGATTCAGCCACAGTTTTGTCCATATAGTATCAACCTTGTGAACTCTCAAGCTTCCTCTTTCTGCTAGGTATTCAAGATGGACAGTGATTAATATTTATATATATATTTACAGGTCAGGGTATAGCTATATACATATGTACGTATACAGCATATCTATATATATGTTATGTATATCACACTTTTGAGAACAGGCAATAGAATTTCATTTTTAATGTGCCAGAGTGCCCACAGGAAAAAAAAAGACAATAAAGGTTGTCAGGGTGAGCAGGGGTGGGGATTATTAATAGAGGTGACCATGTGATTATTTCGCTTAACAACCATCATGCTTGCGACTGTAATGGGCAGGTTTTCATTTTGGTCATAGGTCAGTGACTGACTGTATTGGTTCAACTTTGGTGTGGAAAACAGTATTAGATTTTAGAAAATCCTTAATTGTATGTTTTGTAAAATATTCTTAAATTGTTTTTCATGCCCTAATTCTCTAATGTAGGGGTGTCAAACTCACGGCTCGCGGGCTGGATGCGTCACCACGCTGGTTGCCACACCCAGTTTCCACCCTTGTTCTAATGCATGACATAGAAAATAAACTGCATTAAAAATAAAATTTTAATTGATATTCATTTGGTTTTCCATTAATTTATTCGTATTTCTGATATGATACTAGCAGAACTGAAATTCACAATAAAAGAAAAAAATGAAACCTAAGTGTCTTTTCCCCAAAAAACGATTATGCTATGAGAGGAATGAAGACTTTTAGATAGTCCAAGCGTGGTCTGAGAAGGCAAAAGCATCCTCTCCCTTAATGAAGTTAGAATATTCCAGAAGAACAGAAAACTATTTCAGTCACGAAGATGGCTTTTGCTGCTCTCAAAATGGAAATTTATAAGAGATAATTTTTTCTTGTTTTTTTTAGTCTTGCCATTTGAAAATCTTTTCCATTTGAATGAAAGCATTCTACTAAATTGTTTGTGCCAAATATATTATTGTTTTAGGAAAGCCTTGTGTGATGGGAAGAGAGCCATTATTTTGAAACCCTGTTGGCCTAAGGTTAGTTGCACTTTATTCTATAAATTCGTTTTGCTATGATTCAAGTTTGAAATTATATATGAAAAGAATTTAATCATTATATATGGAAAGAATTTAATCATGATAACATTCCTATTGTATTTAACCCTGTCAATTTTGGAACTATGGGTTCTGAGAGAAATCCATTTCTAGCAGAATGAGGACTTGCAAAATAAAACATTAAACTGAATGATTATGTTTCCTGATGGTTCGAAATGGCACGGCAAACATCATGAATAATATCATTAAAATAGTTTGTTGTTTATCTGCAGATTTTTTAAAAAATAGAGGCTCTGAGAAAGAAGTATATAAAGCAATTATAATTTGAATATTAATATACTGATTATTGAATAATCCAATTGCCCCAATGCAAAGATGACAAAATGTCATATTAGATATGTATTCTCCAGTGGAGGCTATAACGGGCTCGGTGACGTAGGAATGGGCTCCGCCCCTCGTTAGGCAACTTCAACTCTCAAGGGGTGGAACTCCCCTCTGCGTCCCCAGTCCGTTACAGACACTCTCTTCGTTCGCTCGTGCTTTTGATTTCATTCATCGCTTCTTTCAGGTTTGAAAAAAAAAAAGGAATAATCAGATACTTTAGGAGAAATGCCTAGGTTTCTCAAGGGAGGAGCCGGCTTCAATAGATGGGGAAGACTAATGCCTGGGGACCTTCCCCAGAGGCCAAAACAGGAGCCGTTGGATTGCCGGCCCTAAAAACCCCGCTCCTCCCTTCCAAGCGGGGCCCGGCTACGATGTCAAGGGGAGCGTTGAGCTCCACTGCGCCAGGTCGGGCCCGTCGCTCCAGTGTTGAGTGGAGAGCTCCGCTGTGGGGGTCGTTTTCGGGAGACCGCATGGCGTGCCTGCCCAATTATGATGAGAGCGCTGCCTTACCTAGTTTTGTTTCTTCACTGTGCCTTCGCGGCGCTACGGCCCGGCTTGGATTGTCGGCTTTCGTTTTCATTTTGCTTCGCGCTAGAACGCCTGAAGGCTTTGGTAGCGCAGCCGCATAGCGGCTCTTAGCCACGCGGCCCAGGGAGCCTCCGACCAAACGCGGCAGCACTCTAAGTCTCCGCGTAATGTGGTAGTTTTCTTCTGGCCTGCAGCCCTGTCCTGAGGTTCGTCCAGGACCGGGCCTCTCTCTCTCTCTCTCTCTCTTCCCCTCTCATTGTTGGCCATTCAGGTACCCTATAAGCGGCCTTGGGCAATTGCTCCCCCCCGCAACCCCCTCCTCCCAGAAAGGCTCACCCATCTGTTAAAAAAAAAAAGGAGGGGAGAAAGAAAAAAGGGGGTGTGTGATCCTGGCCCCAGATTGCCATACCACAGCCTCGCTGGTGGTTGCAAGGGGTTAGGAGTTTCTTCCCTCTCTGCAGGGGATTCTTCGAGTGAGGCCGCTCTCTCTCTCCCTCCCTTTCTGGAAGGGCTTGGGGGCCCAGATAGCCATCTGGGACATGGTGTGGCAGCGTGTTCCTGCCCTAAAGGAACCTGGATCTTAGTTCCTTCCTCCCACCTGTATTGGTTGGCCCCATGGTACAATGGCCCCTTGAGAAATGCTAACAATTCTCTCTTGGACAATGGAATAACTGGCTTTATTTTCTTGCAGGCCATGGAGGATACTCCCCAGGATTCCCAGGCTGGCTCAACCCTAATTCTCCTGCCTCCCATGTCGTGGGATGAGTTCAGGGCCGCAATTCAGGCTGCAGTTTCAGCCACTGGGGTGCCCAGGGATCCTCCCGCAGCTCCTGCTCCTGAACCAGCTCCTGGACCTGCCAAGAAGTCCCATAAGAGATGCCACCTGCAGGATCCCGGTTCCCTTTCCCCTAAGACCAGGAGGATCTCTCAGAGCCCCCCGGCCCATGTCTCACCCGGTCCCTCCGAGATTGACCTAGAGGAAGAGGAGGAGGGGATGTCACAAGAGCAGGGGGAATATTCTCCTCGTCAGGGGGACTCGTCCTCGGAGGAAGAAAGTGAGATTCCCCCACAGCTGAAATCAGGCTACCTGTTTTCCCCGGAGGCCTTTCCCAAATTATTTAGAGACATAGTACAGGCGCTCAACCTGGGTCTTCTGGAGCCCGAGGAGGCACCTGCAGTTCAGTCCTCCAGCACTGGCATTGATCTGCAAGCTGTATTTCCAGTCGCCCAGGAACCTCTCACAGGCTTCACTGTCCCACCATCCATTATGAAGCTCATCATGGGGGAGTGGTCGGCCCCCTCTCATTTGAAGGATGCGAGACTGAAGACCGCCAGATTTTACAGCCTCTCGGGAGACCAGGCTGACCTGTTCCACTTACCGGTGATCGATGCCCCAATAGCTGCCCTGGGTAGCACAGCGACCTTTCCTGCGGATTCCGAGAGCTACCCCAAAATCCCGCATGACAAACGGGTAGAATTTTTGGCCAGGAAGGTCTTTGAAGCTTCTCCCCTCGCCCTACGTGCCTCCCTGGCAGCAACCCTGGCCACTAGATCGGCTGCTCTCTGGTGCCAGAAGATTTCCGAAAAATATAATCTCCCCAGGGAGGCAGTGTCTGATGTCTGCTTCCATGGTGGCCTTTGCTTCTGATGCCACCCGCGATGCGCTCCAAGTTTCCGCCAGATCCGTGGCGTCTGCGGTGGCGGTGAGGCGTAGCACATGGTTCCGCAATTGGGATGTGGAGTCCTCGGCTCATGGCAGACTCGTCTCTCTCCCGTTCAAGGGCTCCAAGCTCTTCGGCAAGGACCTGGATCCCTTCCTCCTCGAGTCCGGCGGCAACAGGAAGGTCCTTCCATCCAGACAACACCAGCGCCGGCCTACTTCCTTTTTTCGTAGACGCCCGCAGCCCTTTCGTTCCCCCTGGCCCCGTAATGACCAACCTTCGTCCTACTACAAGAGCCAGCCCCCAATCTGGCAGCCTAGATGTCAGAGGTCCAGACAATGCACCCAATCCAGACCCTTCATTCCGCGGCCCGGCGGCAGGGGTCGGCAATGACTGTGGGGCTGGGTCCCCCCAAAGGATAGGCGGCCACCTTGCTCTATTCTACCGCCGTTGGGAGGAGATAATCTCGGACAGGTGGGTGCGGAACACCGTCGTTAGGCTACAGTCTGGAATTTGTCCGTCAGCCCCGTCCAAGGTTCATTCGGGTCAAACACCCCGCCTGTGCCCTGAAACACCTGAGGATATTATTGGCCATCCAGCATCTTCTGGATATAGCTGCGGTGGAGCAGGTGCCCCATGCCCAGCGGGGTCAGGGAGTCCGCTTTTTCATCGTCCCCAAGAGGTCCGGGGAGACGAGACCCATCCTGGACCCCAAGTGGGTGAACAGACACCTGTTCAGACCCCGTTTCAAGATGGAAACCCTCAGGTCCATCCTCTGTTCCATCCGCAGAGGGGACTTTATGGCCTCCTGGATCTGAGGGAAGCCTATCTCCACATCCACATCCTTCCAGACCAGAGACGATTCCTCAGATTTTACTACATTTTCTCATTTTACTACAGTCTCATTTTCAGTTTCGGGCCCTTCATTTCGGTTTGGTGTCAGCACCCAGAGTTTTCACAAAATTATTAGTGACTGCTATCGCCTTCCTTCGTCTCCAGGGGGTGGCGGCGTTTCCCTACCTTGACGACATCCTGGTGAGGGCCCCCTTTCTTTACCTAGCTTCAGTCCATCTAGAGAAGGCCGTTCAGCTTCTTTCCTCTCTCAGGTTTTTAATCAACTGGAGAAAAGCTTCCTCGCTCCTTCCCAATCGATACCTCACCTCGGAGCTGTCATCGATTCCTCTCGTTTTCAAGTCT
>JANHGC010003364.1:331011-342506 GCA_027560395.1 Boaedon fuliginosus
TGTTGCCGCCTCGAGTTCCCCTTCGGGGTGAAGAGAGGCGGGGTATAAATCTAATAAAATTGAAATTGAAATTGGTTCTTGGTCAACTGGGAAAAGAGCTTGATATCTCCCTATCAATCCATTCTTCACCTAGGGGCGATCATAGACTCATCCTCTTTTTCAGGTCTTTCTTTCCCCAGATCATCAATCTAAGATTCGGTCACTGACAACCACAGTCCTACAGACGGAAAAGACAGATATCCTTTTGCTGAACAGTCTGCTAGGGATGTTGATGTCATGCTACGACATTGTTCCCTGGTCAAGGTTCAGGTCAAAAGCCTTGCAGCACCTTCTCTTAACGTTCCAGGTCAACCGCCTCGAGTTCCCCATCCGCCTCGAGTTCCACATCGGGTGAAGAGAGGCGGGGTATAAATTGAATAAAATAAACATCGCCTCTCACAGGCATCTCTTTGTCCCCCTGGACCCCAATTCTCACTGGGACCTATAATGGTGGCTACACCCTCATACGCTCCTCCAAAACTCCCCCATTATGGTGCAGGATTACTCATCCACACCGATGCCAGTCTTCTCGGGTGGGGGGCTCATCTGGACACTGCGGCGCAAGGTCTCTGGTCTCCATCGGAGTCCAGATGGAGCATCAACTACCTGTAGCTCCAGACAGTCTCCCTCACACTGAAGTGGCTGGAGCTTTACATAAGGGGCTGGGACCTGTTGATTTACACTGACATCATCTGCACAAAAGGCCACCTAAACCGGCAATTCGGAACAAAGACAAAGGCGCTTCAGTGCCTAGCTTGGTCCATCTTAATTTGGGCAGAGACTTGAGTTCCATTCATAAAGTCAATACATTCCCGGAATGGAAAACATGACAGTCGATTGGCTCAGCAGGAAGGAGATGGACAGCGCAGAATGACGTCTCCATTCCCAGGTCTTCAGAGATCTTCTACTTCAATTCGGCCCTCTACAGATGGATCTCTTTGCCACCTCAACAAGCAATATCCCAGATTTTTCAGCAGGGGGGCATGCCCCCAATTCCAGGGTCCGGATACCCTCCATCCATTGGCCTCCAAGCCTCTTGTATGCCTACTCTACCACAAACCTTCTTCACTGCTCATCCAAAAGATCAGGCTGGAAAAGGCAGAGGTCCTGCTCACAGCCCCCTTTTGGCCATGCAGACCTTGGTTCTCGGGCCTCATGGACCTATCACTTGTCCTCAGAGTCTTCCTCTTCTAGACAATCTCCTCTCTCAGGGACCTCTTCATCATCCTCAACTGGACCGGCTCCACTTATGTCTAAGGAGGTTGAGCGGCGCAGATTAACGGCCTGCAAATACTCGGACCCTGTCGTAAAGACTTTGTTGGCGGACTGCAGGGTCTCCACCAATAGGGTATACAACTACACTTAGTCAATCCTATGCAAATGGTGTGCAGTCCGCAAAATTGATCCGGAGGGGTTATGCATCCAGGACCTTGGCTTCCTCCATTCCAGCCTAGAGAAGGGTCTTAGCACCACCACGCTTAAACATCAGGTGTTAGCTATTTCATCCATACTAGGTTTCCCTAAGGGGTCTAAGCTGGCATTTCATCACCACATTAGGAAGTTTTTAAAGGGAGTTAACCTTCTCTAGGAGCTTGATACAGTTTATATTGTTATGACCTGTTGTGTTTTCGGGCATTATCAGTCGTTTGTTTTTCCCCCGACTGTAGGCTTCCAGCACATGTGCGCGGTAGTCAGTTAAATTGTTAATAAAATCGTTCAAGGAAAGGAGTGGTGTCATGGGTGTCTCAGTTCTTGTGTTTCAGAGTATGGTTTCTGGCCTATCTCTTGACTAATGAAGTTTGAGGCACTAGGAGGAGCTCTACTCCTCAAAGACAAGTTGAATTGCCTGATTGGAGGAGCAAAACCCAATCACATCACCGATCCCATCACAGAGGCCACAGAGAATTGTGGTTCACGGTAAGTGACCAATCTATCCATTCTCCAGTGGAGGCTATAACAGGCTCGGTGACGTAGGAATGGGCTCCGCCCTCATTAGGCAACTTCAGCTCTCAAGGGGTGGAGATCCCCTCTGCGTCCCCAGTCCGTTATTGCCTCTCAAAGTCTACAGACACTCTCTACGTTCGCTTGTGTATTTGTTTGCATTCATCGCTTCTTTCAGGTTTGGAAAAAAAACCCGGAATAAACAGATAGTTTAAGGAGAAACGCTTATATTTCTCAAGGGAGGAGCTGGCTTCGGTAGATGGGGAGAAAAATTCCTGGGGACCTCCAGCCTGCCAGGGGACCTTCCCCAGAAGCCAAATAAGAGCCGATGGATTGCCGGCCCTAAATCCCTGCTCTTCCCTTCTAAGCGGGACCCGGCTACGATGACGAGGGGAGCATTGAGCGGAGAGCTCCGCTGCGTCAGGTCAGGCCCGTCACTCCAGCGGAGAGCGGAGAGCTCCGCTGTGGGGGTTGTTTTTTGGGAGGCCACGTGGCATGCCTGCCTGATTCCGACGAGAGTGCTGCCTTATTCTGTGGTTTAGTTTCATTTCTTCGCGGCGCCACGGCCCAGCTTGGAATGCCGGCTTTCATTTTTGTTTCTGTTTCGCGCCAGAACGCCTGGTGGCTTTGGTCGCTCAGCCACGCAGTGGCTCTTAGTCACGCGGACCAGGGAGCCTTCGACGAAACGCGGCAGCACACTGAGGTTTCGCATAACGTGGTAGTTTCCTCTGGCCTGCAGCCCTGTCCCGAGATTCGTCCAGGACCCAGAGACTTTTCTGGCTCTCAGTGGGACAGCTAGGCTTTCTTGTACCGGGCCTCTCTTTCTCTCTCCCCCTCTCATTGTTGGCCGTTCAGGTACCCTGCAAGTGGCCTTGGGCGATTGCCCCCCCGCAACCCCTCCCGCAAGGCTCACCTGTCTGTTAAAAAAAAAGGAAAAGAAAAGAAAGGGGGGGGAGCCTTGCTGGTGGTTGCAAGGGGTTAGTAGTTCCTCCCCTCTCTGCAGGGGATTCTTCGAGTAAGGCCTCTCTCTCTTCTCTGCAAGGGGTTTCCAGGACCAGATAGCCATCTGGGACATGGTGTGACAGCGTGTTCCTGCCTTAAGGGAACCTGGATCTCAGTCCTTTCCGTCCGTCAGAATTGGTTTGGCCCCATAGTACGATGGCCCCTTGAGAAATTCTCACAATTCTCTCTTGGACAATGGGATAACTGGCTTTATTTTCCTTACAGGCCATGGAGGACACTCCCCAGGATACCCAGGCTGGCTTGGCCCCAGTTCTCCTGCCTCCCATGTTGTGGAATGAGTTCAGGGCCGCAGTTTAGGCTGCAGTTTCAACTACTGTGGTGCCCAGAGACCACCCTGCAGCTCCTGCTCCTGAACCAGCTCCTGGACCTGCCAAGAGGTCCCATAAAAGATGCCACCTGCAGGAGCCCGGTTCTCCTTCCCCTAAGGCCAGGAGGACCTCTCAGAGGTCTCGCCTGGTCCTTCCGAGATTGACCCAGAGGAAGATGAGGAGGGGATGTCACAAGAGCATGGGGAATATTCCCCTCGACAGGGGGACTCGTCCTCAGAGGAAGAAGGTGAGCTTCCCCCACAGCTAAAATCAGGCTACCTGTTTTCCCCGGAGGCCTTTCCCAAATTATTCAGAGACATAGTACAGGCGCTCAACCTGGGTCTCCCGGAGCCCGAGGAGGCACCGGCAGTTCAGTCCTCCAGCACTGGCATTGATCTGCAAGCAGTATTTCCGCCCACTCAGGAACCTCTCACAGGCTTCACTGTCCCACCATCCATCATGAAGCTCACCATGAGGGAGTGGTCGGCCCCCTCATTTGAAGGATGCGAGGCTGAAGACCGCCAGATTTTACAGCCTCTCGGGAGACCAGGCCGATCTGTTCCGCTTACCGGTGGTCGATGCCCCAATAGCTGTCCTGGGCAGCACAGTGACACTTCCTGCGGATTCCGAGAGCTATCCCAAGAACCCGCATGACAAACGGGTAGAATTTTCGGCCAGGAAGGTCTTTGAAGCTTCTTTCCTCGCTCTACGTGCCTCCCTGGCAGCGACCCTGGCCACTAGGTCGGCCACTCTCTGGTGCCAGAAGATTTCCAAAAAATATAATCTCCCCAGGGAGGCAATGTCTGACCTACACAAAGTGGCTTCCATGGTGGCCTTTGCCTCTGATGCTACCCGCGATGCGCTCCAAGTTTCTGCCAGATCCATGGCGTCTGCGGTGGAGGTGAGATGTAGCACATGGCTCTGCAACTGGGATGTGGAGTCCTTGGCTCATGGCAGACTCATCTCTCTCCCATTCAAGGGCTCCAAGCTCTTCAGCGAGGACCTGGATCCCTTCCTCCTCGAGTCCGGCAGCAACAGGAAGGTCCTTTTATTTATTTATTTATTTATTTATTTATTTATTAGATTTGTACCCCGCCTCTCTTCACCCAAGGGGAACTCGAGGCGGCTTCCATCCAGACAACACCAGCGCCAGCCTACTTCCTTCTTTCACAGACGCCCACAGCCCTTTTGTTCCCCCCGGCCCCGTAACGACCAACCTTCGTCCTACTACAGGAGCCAGCTCCCAATCTGGCAGCCTAGACGTCAGAGGTCCAGACAACGCACCAAATCCAGACCCTTCAATCCGTGGCCCGGCAGCAAGGGTCGGCAATGACTATGGGGCTGGGTCCCCCCAATGGGTAGGCGGCCGCCTTGCTCTATTCTACCGCCGTTGGGAGGAGATAACCTTGGACAGGTGGGTGCGGAACATCGTGGTCCAAGGCTGCAGTCTGGAATTCGTCCGTCAGCCCTGTCCAAGGTTCATTCAGGTCAAACACCCTGCCTGCGCCCTAAAATACCTGAGGACATTATCGGTCATCCAGCATCTTCTAGATATAGCTGCAGTGGAGCAGGTGCCCCACGCCCAGTGGGATCAGGGAGTCTACTCCCACTTTTTCATCGTCCCCAAGAGGTCCGGGGAGACAAGACCCATCCTGGACCTCAAGTGGGTGAACTGTCCAGACCCCGTTTCAAGATGGAAACCCTCAGGTCCATCCTCCGTTCCATCCACAGAGGGGACTTTATGGCCTCCCTGGATCTGAGGAAAGCCTATCTCCACATCCCCATCCTTCCGGACCACAGACAATTCCTCAGATTTTACTACAACGGGTCTCATTTTCAGTTTTGGGCCATTACTTTCAGTTTGGCGTCAGCACCCAGAGTTTTCACAAAATTATTAGTGATTGCTATCGCCTTCCTTCGTCTCCAGGGGGTGGCGGCATTTCCCTACCTCAACAACATCCTGTTGAGGGCCCCCTCTCTTTCCCTAGCTTCAGACCATCTGGAAAAGGCCATTCAGCTTCTTTCCTCTCTCGGGTTTTTAATCAACTGGGAGAAAAGCTTCCTCGCTCCTTCCCAATCGATACCTCACCTCGGAGCTGTCATCGATTCCTCTCGTTTTCAAGTCTTTCTGTCAGCAGAACGGAGGGCCAAGATCAGTCCCCTAGTCTCCCAAATTCTCCAGGAAGCAAGGTCCAACGTGCTCCTCCTGGCGAAGCTCCTGGGGATGCTGATTTCATGCGCAGGGATCGTACCTTGGGCAAAGTTTCGCACAAAGGCCCTCCAAAGCCTGCTCATTCCCTTCCAGGACCACATTACCCAGCACAGGAAGGAATGGGTCACCCTGGACAAACTGACACGGGAGGACCTCCTATGGTAGGCCAATCCCTCAAACCTCTCTCGGGGATCCCCCATCACAACCGAGATCCAGCAGACCCTGTACACAGATGCCAGCCTGGTGGGCTAGGGTGCCAAGCTCGACCATGCCACCGCGCAGGGCACCTGGTCTCCGGGTCAAGCAAGGAAGCACATAAACCTCCTGGAGCTCCAGACAATTCTGCTGGCACTGAAGGAGTTCCGTCACCTCCTGAGTCACACTCATGTCCTCGTGTTCACAGACAACATCTGCGCGTAGGCGTTCGTAAATCGTCAAGGGGGCACCAGATCATTGCATCTTCAACGTCTGTCCAGCAGCTGTTCCTGTGGGCGGAGATTCATCTGGCATTGATTCAGGCAGAATATGTGCCTGGCAAGGAGAATGTGGTGGTGGACTGGCTCAGTTGCACGCACCTCGAGGAATGGGAGTGGAAACTGCATCCGGAGGTGTTCCAGAATCTGACCCAGAGATTCGGCCTCATGGCCTTAGACTTGTTTGCCTGCCATTCCTCCACCCAACTTCCCCTGTTCTTCAGCCAGTTCCCATGCGAAAAGGCAGCAGGGACAAACGCCCTGTTGCTCCCGTCGCCTCGGGGTCTTCTTTATGCCTTCCCCCCTGCCCAAGTTACTTCCCAGGTTGGCAGAAAAAGTCAGAAGGGAAAGAGTCCTAGTCACCCCCTTCTGGCCCCGTCTCCTGTGGTTCCCGGGCCTTCTCGAGTTGTGTGTACTCTCTCATTGCCCCCTTCCCGATCAGCCCGACTTCCTCTCCCAGGGCCCCTTCCTTCATCCTGACCTATGGCGTCTCCACTTAAGGGTATGGAGGTTGAGCGGAGCCATCTAGTCGCTCGAGGCTATTCTCCACAGGTTGTCAACACCCTCATGGCGGGACGTAGGGCCTCTACTAACCGGCTTTATAACGCCACCTGGAAGGCCCTGGAGAGATGGGGCAGGAAGGGGAATTAATCCGGAACGGATCAAGACCAAAGACTTGCTTGCCTTCCTCCAGTCAGGCCTTGAGCTTGGGCTCAATACATCCACATTGAGGCGCTAGGTGTCTGCCATCTCAACTGTTTTAGGTTTCCCCAAGGGACCAACTCTCTCAGCTCACCCTCATGTGAAGAAATTTCTCCGGGGGGCAGCCCTTCTGAATCCTCCCCCGGTTCCCAGGGCTCCTTCCTGGGATCTTGTTTTGGTTCTTCAGGCGTTGACTGAGCACCCCTTTGAACCCATGGCTACTTGTTCTCTAAGGGACCTCACCTTGAAGACCATTTTTCTCCTGGCCATTGTGTCAGCTAGGAGGGTCTCGGAGCTGGCCGCCCTCTTGGTGGCCCCCCAGCTTGTGTCCCTCCATATGAATAGGGTGGTCCTGCGCACAGATCCCTCCTTTATCCCTAAGATTAATTCGATTTTTCATAGGGAAGCAGAGGTCATCCTCCCCTCTTTTTTCCCCTCTCCTGCTTCTGCCCAAGAGAAATTGTGGCACACTCTGGACACTCGCAGAGCGTTCCTTTTTTATAGGGATAGGACTGCCTCTTTTCGTAAGACCGAGGCCCTTTTTGTTTTGTTCTCCCATAGGAAGATGGGGTTTAGGGCCTCCTCCTCCACCATCTCTAAGTGGGTTAGGGAGTCTATTGTGGCCGCATATGAAGCCTTACAACTGGTCCCTCCACAAGGGATAGTGGCCCATTCTACCTGGGGCGCCGCCACATCAGCCGCCTTCAAGACTCTTCCTTCCTTGGAGCAGGTCTGCAGGGCGGCTACTTGGAGTGTTCCACACTCATTTATTAAGCACTATAAGATAGATGCCTATGCGTCTAGGGATCTTTGGCAGGGGAGTGCTACAGTCAGTCATGTGAGCCCCTCATTCATCCCGCCCATAGGTCAGCTAGGGTATTGCCCCCATTCCTACGTCACCGAGCCCGTTATAGCCTCCACTGGAGAATGGGGAGTTGGACACTTACCGTGAACTCCCATTCTCGGTGGAGATATAACGGGCTCGGCGCCCCACCCTTTTCTGACTTTGGGGTTTGGGGTTGTGTGGTTAAATTACCAGATGTTTGTCCTTGTTTTGAGACTGTATTCAGAGATTTGTTGAAATATGTTTGTTGGTTTGTTATTAAACTGGTTTTATTTGCACTTGGTGGAGTTCCAGTATCCTACATGTTTGGGGATGTCCCGGGGACACTAACGCTTTGTTTCAGCTGGTCACGACTGGGGATGCAGAGGGGAGCTCCACCCCTTGAGAGTTGAAGTTGCCTAACGAGGGGCGGAGCCCATTCCTACGTCACCGAGCCCATTATATCTCCACCGAGAATGGGAGTTCATGGTAAGTGTCTAACCCCCCATTCTATAGCTCACTCTAATGTCAATACAACTATAAAATTGCAGTTGTTCTCCCAAATCCTTTGTGTATATACTTTGATATTTTTATTGGAATAGCAACTGGGTAAATGAAATAGTGTTACATTTAGTCTGCAGTCTAATGAAAATTTACATCTGTATACAATATTGAACGTAATCTTTTTTGTGTTCAACAACATAGGATTAGGTTGTAATACGAAGTAGCTACCAAATTAAAAAATGTAGATGTTTGACAAACCCTTCTATTTTAAAATGATATTAAGCATTTTCCTCATCACTCTTTTTAGGGCCATTATCGATTTTGTGATGCTTTATCATTCTTGGGTGAGCATAGAAAGGCATTAGAAGCCAATGAGAGAGGTCAGGACCTATGCAGAGAGAATCCTGAAGGAATGAAGGGTCTTACTGAGCAACATGAGAAGCTTAAAAACCAAATGGAAGAAGCTAGAGGTAACTATTTTTTTGTTTAAAGTATTTATTTTTATTATTAATGCAATTTGTAAAATAAGTATTGAATGAAAATAAAAATGTATAATTATGTGTTCTGTATGATATGAGTTACTCAGATTTTTTAATGCATTTAGGTATAAAGCAAAATAAATACAGACTAAAGAAACAACTGTTGCAGAAAAAGTAAGTTTAATTCAAAATTCATATTTCTAAGTAAATGAGAATCTAATAATAGTTGTTTGAATTGAGATGAGCAGCAAATTTAATAAATAAAATTATAAATGTTTACTCAGTAAATCTCAACTGTTACAGATTTTGTTCAAAACCAACTTTTGTGTTAAAAATACATACATACCCATACTTACATACACGTACTTATATATTCTTTGCATTGTTCTCTTTTGGTAAGCAATATTTACCAATGGTCAAAAAAGTAATAAGAAGTAGTGGACAAAAGTAATTAAAGGGAAGAGATAAAATAAAGGGACTCTAAATCTAATATTACACCCACAGCATTTACTATATCCACACTTTTCTACTGGTATTCTTGAGGACCATCTTTGCTTCCATTAGGTCTATAAACCAATTGATAAATTGTCTTTATTCTTTAACCTTATCATCTGTTGTTGTTGTTTTGGAAGATGTCATGAACACCAAGCTTCCATGATTTTTCCTGTCTTTGTTTTTCTCTTGATCCATTAATCTATCCTTCTCATATTTCTTCTGTAATTTAATCCTAAAACATTATATAAGAGAGCTAGTTTGGGCTAGTGGTTAAGGCACCAGGCTAGAAAGCAGGAGACAATGAGTTCTAGTACCACTTTAGCCATGAAAACCAGCTGGGTAATCTTGGGCCAATTACTCAGCCCAACTCACTTCCAAGGGTTTTTGTGGGGTAAATAGGAGGTAGAAGTATTGTGTGGGCTCACTACCTTGAATAATCTATAAAAAAAATACGGCAGGATATAAATAATAAATTATCAGTGGTCCCTCATACTGGTATTTATTTCATAATGTCGCTCAGTATGCTGTCATTTTTCACCTTTTTTTTCTCACAGAGAAAAAAAGTAAAAAAAGTACTTTCTAAAGTAATCCCTTATTGTATTTAACTAATTTTTTATTTTTCTCCTGATTTACCCAATTCTCTATAACAAAGTCAGCAGAATGAATACATATTTTTGTTTTTTTTTCTTTAGTTGCATATTCCCTATACAACATATCCCTTTTATGTTTCTATCAATATTTGCATGTTTTAAAATTTCTCAGCGCAGCCCATTTAATAAATATTTATCAAAGATTTTATTAACATGGAACCTAGTCAGCTCAAGAAAATCACTTCTCTGTTAGAATATTATTTATTTTATTAACAAAGATTAATCATACTGTATTTCTGGGTGATAGCATACCTAACAATACTCTTGTATATTTATAGATGATTAAAATGAGAATTGTCTTAACAATATATGAACATTAATTTTTATTTGTGTATTTGGTTTTGATTAATTCCATTAGTTCTTCAGAGTATGTGTCAGTTGGTAACCAAGAATCAAAGAAATCTCACAACGAAAACAAAAAACTATGTGATTCTCATCATCATGCTTGCCAGCAGAAGCAAACAAATGTAAGCTATCAATCAATGTATTAGTGAAAGAATATAAAGTGGATCTTGAGAACATAGAAGGAGTGACTGAGTTGTTAAGGGAAGGCTCTACGAAAAGGTTACTTGGTCATGAGAAATACGAAAGCAGGGGGAAAAAAACACCTAGAATTTGTCAAATATAAAATGAAACAGAGAAACTTAGACAGGTTTACAAGACTGATGTCAGCCCTTTCAGGCAGGCAAGGTAAAAATAGAGGTATTGCAGGGATTTCAGGAATGCTCTTTGTTGTACTATGGTGGAATAACAGAATCTTGAAAACTTTATGTGTTACAAACGAAACTTTCGGAACTATGCTAGGCAAATATTCTGAGGGATTTATTTCATTTTTATTTTCAAAAATGAGGAGACTAAAAGGTCATTACAGACTATAAGATTGTGAACCAATATGTTTAAAACAGCTGATTATGGAGAGCATCCACTTGTAAATGTGTCAGAGGACTATATTCTGTAACTATTGCACAGAAAAGTATGTCTCTTTTTCTTACCAGAGCAGTTGTTTTCCATTTAGATCCTTCCCCTTTGCTATGGTTTCAAGAACATTTGCAAATATATATAATTATGTAGTAAACCCATCGAGACTAAAAGAATTCAATCTAAGCACGCCAAACATTTTAATGCAGGAAGGCCTTGATTTACAAGAGTTCATTTAGTGACCATTCAAGGTTACAACGGCACTGGAAAAAAGTGACTTATAACTGTTTTTCACCTGACCATTACAGCCACCCCATGGCCATAGGATCAAAATTAAGATGCATTGCAGCTGATTCATAGTTATGATGGTTGCCGTGTCCCAGGGTCATATTGTCTCCTTTTGCAACCTCCTGGCAAGCAGAGTCGATGGGGAAGCCAGATTCACTTAGCAACCATGTCACACTATGCCGCTCTTATTGCGTCCGCAGACTGTCGCCCAGCCGCCCTGTTTAGGGTGATTCGTGCTCTCCTGAGACCAGCGGAGACCAAGGACCCCTTACAGGGTAGAGCTGAGGAATTTGTTCAGTTTCTGTCGGACAAAATAGCTCAGATTCGGTTGGACCTCGACTCCGGCTGGACAGAGTCCATTGAGGTGACTGGGGCAGATCTTAGTCCTGTTATCCGGGAAGACTTTGTTCCTGTGTCCTCTGATGATGTGGACAAGGTCGTAGGTGCGATGAATGCCACCACTCGTTTATTGGACCCATGTCCCTCCTGGCTGGTTTTGGAGGTAACACGCAGCTGGCTCCAGGTGATTATAAACGCTTCGTTGAGGGAGGGGTTCTTCCCGCCTGCCTTGAAGGAGGCGGTGGTGAGACCCCTCCTCAAGAAGCCTTCCCTGGACCCAGCTGTTTTGAACAACTTTCGT
>JANHGC010003364.1:379796-392247 GCA_027560395.1 Boaedon fuliginosus
TATGTTTTTGCCGCCTCGAGTTCCCCTGGAAGGGGTGAAGAGAGGTGGGATATAAATCCAATAAATAAATAAATAAACCTGAAACCCGGCCGGGCACATTTCTGTAAGGGGCACACCCTGCTCTGGGCCCAGCCAGGTCTTAGTAATGCACGCCAGGTCAGCCTTCTTCTTCTGGATTAATTCCGAATTAATTTTATTTTATAATGCATAGCTAATCAATTTTTGAAATAGTTTTGAAATGACAAATGCATTTTTCTATAGGATAATGATCCATGTGTAATATGTCATGAAGAGCTAACTTCAAGCCTGTTGCATGTTCTGGATTGTGGACATAGATTTCACAAACTGGTAAGTGAATTAATTATCAGCACAGAAAGATTTTTGTTTGTTCCTTGTGACTTTATAAATGACTAGAGAACTGCTGCTGTGTTGCACCAATTTTTAATACAATCATAATCTTTGCAATATATACTTGGGGAATTAACTGTTGGTGAGCAAAAACACAAATCACATTGTGGAAGTCTAAATCATCTTGGTTTCCAGGACCAGGCTTTCAGTGTTCAGGCTGATACCTAAGCATAAAAAATAAGCTGCATAAAAAATAAGCTCCTGGAAGGACACAGTGGCCTTGGTGGCAAGATGGGTTCCGCCCCCTTTGCCAGGCAAGAACAGACCAAAAGGGGGTGGAACTTCCCATGAGGTCCCAGTCTTTAGTTGCCTCACTTGCCTAGCAAGACGCTTTTTTCTGAGGATTGGATTTTTTCCGGATTTTTTCCAAATCTTTTAGAAAATTTTCTCTCGGTCAAGAGGAGACTTCTCTTGGTTGAGAGGAGACTTCCTGCTGCTCACTGCCTGCTGCTAGAGGGGATTCCCCGTGGGTCAATCCAATCCACGCCGCGCCTCACGCGCCTTATTCCTCAAACTATGTTTAATGTGATCTACATTACTTAGGAAATGATAGGACCATAATCATATGGAAATACAATGCTTCCATAGCAGTTTTCATTACTGCAGTTGTGCTTCTAGATAGCTACAATATGGCTTTTCCTCAGGATAGGCAGGTCAACGTGTTGACTTTCACATATCAGCAACAAAAAATATGAGTAGGAAGATGCTTAAATATGGGAATTTTCTGTACCATTCTTCAAGGACTCTAAAATACAATATCCTCCACTTTTCTTGAGATTCCACAATTCCCAGGAGTAGAAATTTTTGGGGAGAAGCCTCACCTGCAGAAACTTACAGAATATGCTTCTTAAACTAGTAATCCTTGACATTCCTCAAGGAAGTACAAGGTTTTCTTTTCTTCCAGAGCCCTGTCAGTGATTTTCTTCATCTTCCCTAAAACAGGGATATTGGAGACTGGATGATAATTTAAAATAACGAGTTCAGCGCTGCAACTTTAAGAAAGGATTGCTTTTTTTTTTCATATCAGCCAGGAGGAATAGTGATCTGTCTAGAAGTGGCAGATAAAGTAGCCCACAGGGTGAGAATTCAGTTTAAACCAAGAAATTGCAACTGAGAAAAATGTAGTGGGTGCCAGAAACATTTTGAATATAATTTCAAAAGTATGAACAAAATGATGTATACGATTTGAAGAACGGCAGTGCAGCCTTCTCACAAGATTTCAGGCCTCAGAAACCTGTAGCATTGTGAGAACAGTGTGCAGTGTTTGGAGGATGGCACAAATTATCTCCGGAAGAAAGCATGGCGTGGCTACACTGGCCAAGAAGTGCTGCTGTCCAGGGCAGTCAAAAGGGTAGAGATGGGGAGGGAGTTAAGGCACCCTGTGGGCTGCCAAGCAGCCAAACTTTTTCATATGATTGCAAAGGTGCTAGGCAAAGGTAAAGGTTCCCCTCGCACATAAGTGCGAGTTGGTACCCGACTCTAGGGGGTGGTGCTCATCTGTTTCAAAGCGAAAGAGCCAGCGCTGTCCAAAGATGTCTCCCTGGTCATGTGGCCGGCATGACTATATGCCAAAGGGTGCTGTTCCCTTCCCACCAAAAGTGGTCCTATTTTTCTACTTGCATTTTTTTATTTCAAGCTGCTAGGTTGGCAGAAGCTGGGACAAATAATGGGAGCTCACTCAGTTACGTGGCGCTAGGTATTTGAACCGCCAAACTGCCGATCTTTCTGATCGACAAGTTCAGCGTCTTACCCGCTGAGCCACCGCGTCCCTGCTAGAACAGCCATTAATTTTGGAGGTTTAAAATATTTTGTTCATTTTTAGTTTATTTTTTAAGAGTGGATACTTCCCATATTTCATAGCCATATATTTTAAATGAGATATTTGTGCAATCTTTTTAATGTCTTATACAGTGTATTGGGCCATGGATTAAGGAGCACAGTACATGTCCAACATGTCGACGTCACATACTTTTGCGAGAAGATTATCCTGAGCTTCCAGGACGAAACAAAAAAAATTAAAATAATGCAATATACAGATTAAGCAAGAATGACACTCAAATTATTTAAAATCATGGTAATAAAATTATATATGAATTCTGTTCCAGTTATTCCCAGAATATTGTATATTAAATTCTCCCTTTGTAACCTGATGAAAATATATACATATACATATATAGTTCTGCCATTTCCAGTGAGTCAAGATACATGGCGCAACATTATATATCGTATGTTGTTAATCTGTGTCTGCACGTTTGGCAAAAATATGTAATTTATATATCTGTATTAGCTATTTTTACTATATCACAGTAGAGCAGTTCAAAAAGTTAACAAAATATATTTAATAGATATTGTCTCTTTAAATAAAGAACATATTAATAAAATCATACAGATTTGTCTAGTTTTACTTGCTAGTTTATGACTTTAATCTTATACCTTGAATTGGTTATTAGTGAGCAATGCTATTTAGTACATTTGGAGCCCTATTCTTTTTGATTTTCACAGATAACTTCCTCTTTAGAAAGTAATCCTAATTCACAAATTGTTTAGGATGTAATCAATACACCATGATTTTAAGTCATTTAATGTGATGTGTGAATGTGGAAGCGGTAACACAACCCCAAAATCTCCATTGGTAAGCAACATGCTTGTTATGTTAATTGCCCCATTTTACGATCTTTCTTGTCACTCCAGTTTAAAACTGGTAACACAGTTAAGTGAACCTGAGTTCCCATTAACTTTGCTTGTCAGAAGGTCGCAGAAGGTGATCAGATGACCCCAAGACACTGAAACTGTCAGATACAGAAAAGTGTCTGAATTTTGAGCATGTGATCATGGAATGCTGCAACAGTTGTGTGGAAAATGTCAGTGCCCTTGAAACTTCAAATAGTCACTAAAGGAAATAAGGACTGACTACCTGTAGTTCTTTTTTTCCTCATTTTTTGTGAGACCTTTAATAAACTAATAATGCTTTTTTACTCTGTTTTTGCTTGTTCATATGATAGCTTCAATGATGATAGTTTGGTTACACATGCTTTCAGTGTCTGAAACCATAATGCTTACTTTATATGAATAGACCACATTAGCTGGGTTCGCAAAATCAAATAGCAAAGCACAATCACATACACACATATCAAGCCTGGGCACCAGCAAGCACAGCAAAATGGGCTCAGTTAAATTAAAATAACTTAAATTAAAATGTGCGAAGAAAAAATATATGCACTCAGCTATGTCATGTAAATCAATATCACAGATAATTGTATTCATTGGATGAACAACATTTAGAATATATGAATGATTTATTCACATCAACGATCAGATATATCAGGTGTTATGTAAAGTTTACTTTCTATAGTAATACCAAGATGATGCTACATCAAAAGTGAAATGTATTCAATGTATATAGTCCAACATCGTCCAATGGTAGGCAAAGTACAACAATTTTACCTTCTCTATCTCTGCCTCCTCTACCACACTTTCCTCTATGTTGCCCCAAATTATTTTCATGTTATTGTAACATAATCTGGCAACAGCATTGAATCATCTCAGCTCCTTATAACTAATTCTCCAATCAGTTATTAAGGACAGACCAACATTTTTGCCGATTAAGGTAAGATATTCTTCCCTGTTGGGACATCCCATCTCTCATGACTCATGGAACATACAAATGTTTCCAAAGTTAGTATGATAGGCTAAGAAATATATACCAAATATTGTTCAAAACAACATATTGCTATAAGCAACTCTTCCTCTCAATGTCTACATTTCTTACTCACAGAACTCTTATAAACAAATAAGAATAGACAGATGTAGGCCCCATTTCAACTTAGATTAACACTTAAATTGCAAAGGCATTACAGACAAATGTGAGTGAGTGCTTATTGGACACTGACTTGGGTCAGAACATTGTTATTATTCTAACTTAAAATGGTCTATATTTATAGGCTATATTACTTAGTGCCTGCAATGCCAATTACTTTGATGCCCAACAAATGGGAGGGATGTAGTCTTGAGCAATAATTTAAAAGCAAACATAATCACATTCTGCAAAGTTTCAGTGGAAAGTTCTCTGTGATTAAGTGATCATCATGCAAGAGGACAACGATGTTAACTTCAAATTCTGTGAAAAAAAGAAAAACCATTCTGGAATTAGCACAGATTGTTAGGTCTACTATCTGGGGTACCTGTCACAAATAAATAGTTACTACTGTAGTATACAACAAAGCATAAAACAGTATACATTTAAAATAATCAGTACTGTTCAAAAATATAATTTTAAAATATACCTAGCAACCCAAGCTTTTCCTTTTGCTTAAACTGAACTCGAGAAAGGGGGTAAAACACTCTAATGTAAAATTTCATGTTAATAATTATAACAGCTTAACTATTGGAACTTGGAAGCACTGCTTTTCTATAGCAGAATCTGCTTTTGAACAGTTTTCCTACAGAGATCAAAGTTCATCTTTGATTTCGTTTTGGAAGTCTCTTCAAAGCTGAACCTTTTGGTAGAATATTTCTGACTGAGCAGAAGCCATTTATATTTGTGCATTGTTTATACAACCTTTTTGTTATGTACTGATAACCTGTAATTTAATGTATTGTTCATTTTATATTGTTTTAATCATAGATGTTTTATTGTTTTGCTTGCTGTGCATGCTTTATATTATGCATATAAGTTAACTGTTAGGAGATGAACTGAATTCAGTGGTGTACAAAATGTATCAAACAAATACAGGCCTTTATGAACATCTGTGGAGGAACCATTTTCAAAATACTTTTATATTTTAATTATGATCACCAGTCTTCCAAAGAGAGGCTGTCAGGAAATGAAAGGTGATATAATACAACTAAATGGTTAGACCAGTGCTTCTATATAAAAAAAAAAGTTAACAAAATCACAGCTAGTTTTTTATCTCAAGAGAAAAGTTAAGAAAGGAAAACCTGATACAGGTACGTACAGCTGATATCCTACCAGTAAGTTTTTGTTCTGTGTGCTGGGTTACCACAATGGAAATAAAGCATTAGACAAAGTCCTGTTTGTATGGCTTAAGAGTTTAAAATGCAGTTCTTACCAACTTTGAAGTTCGTAGTTTCCAGTGTAGGACATGTAAACAATCTTGGAAAGACCATATAGATTGGAATAGGAAGATTTCTGCAGACATCGCCATCAGCAATCTGAATGTTCTGAATCTCAGTGGCATCTCTAGCATAACCTTCAGCACAGCCTTTACAAAAACGAGATACAAGTGGCATTCAGCCCCCAACTTACTAAATAATACATTCTAATGCAGGGAGGTTTAATAATTAAACATCAGCAAGATGACTCTGAGTCACTCATATAGGTTGGATGTCTTTGAGGAGCTGTTCCAAATCACTCCAGGGCTGCGGGAGGAATTTCAAATATGAACTCTATTAAAAATTAATAAAGTTAATTTAGTATTATGCAGATCTGGAATTTGAAATTTATTTCAAATTTCAGGAGGTAGCTTCACTTTGGAATTAATAAAAATTACATTAAAGTTTTAATTATTTTTAGATCAGATTGGTAACAGCCAAATCAATTCCACCACTGTTTGTTACTAACATATATCATTATATTGCAACTGGGAACATTTGGATGTGAATGAGGGCCCAACTGTCCTCTAGTCTGTCCAACTATCCAGAATGACAGAAGCATTTAACAGTCACAACTCAAGAACACACTTCCAACTCTGTTCTCCAACATCAATTTATGCCCTGGCAGACATAAAGACATACCACAGGTTTCCACTCGTACTAGCTGGAGTTCAACGCTTTTAACAGCAGTATCTGAGTTCACCACTATCAGCTCCCCTGTTAGAGGTTGTGTTATGATGCAGTTTGTTGAATTGAGATGACCTCTGATGAGAAATTTTGGAAGCAATGCTCTCTAAAAACACCAGGGTGGGGGAGAGAGGGAGAGAGATGGATGTAATTTATATATGATAATTGAATGTACACATTTTCTTGTCCTTTTCACATATTTTCATTTTATAGCATAGCTTTTCTCTCTTATTACAGTGAGGGAAATTAATATTTGATCCCCTGCTGATTTTGTCCGTCTGCCCTCTAACGAAGAAATGAGGGACGATAGATGGGATCATGTACCATCAGAGCTTCGGTGAGCACCTCCTTCCCTCAGCAAGGGCATTGGGAATGGGTCGTGGATGGGTATTCTACCATGACAATTACCCAAAACAAAGCCATGGCAACAAAGGAGTGGCTCAAGAAGAAGCTCGTGAAGGTCCTGGAGTGGCCCAGCCAGTCTCCAGACCTTAATCCCATAGAAAATCTGTCGAGGGAGCCGAAGGTTCGAGTTGCCAAATATCAGCCTCGAAACCTTTCTGACTTGGAGAGGATCTGCAAAGAGGAGTGGGACAACATCCCTCCTGAGATGTGTGCAAACCTGTGGCCAACTACAAGAAACGTCTGACCTTTGTGAATGCCAACAAGGATTTTGCCACCAAGTACTAAGACATCTTTTGTGAAAGGATCGAATACTTATTTCCCTCACTACAATGCAAATCCATCTCTGACTTTTTGGCACTGGGTTTTTGAGGGGTTTATTATTATTCTGTCTCTCACAGCTACAATATACCTACCATTACAATTATGCCCTTTGTCAGAGGGCAAACTGATCAAATACTTATTTAGCCCAGTCTACCCAATGCAAAGAGGAAACATCGGGCCAGCGTGGCTTCGGCCCCATCTAGCCAGTGTGAAAATGAAACATGCCAACAGGTTGGGGAGTGGCGTCAAGCCTGCCACACCCACCCAGTCTGGTAGGCCCACCAAGCCCCACAAGATCAACCACAGCCCTGATGCGGCCCTCAATGAAATTGAGCTTGACACCCCTCCCTTAGATGTATCATGCTGGAGCTTCCCAAAACATTGTAGTTATTGAATATTGGCAAGATCTAAGATCTTAAAGGACAAAGGGTATTTAGATAACCACTTAATCTGGGACTTATGGTATAAATGGCTGGAAAGAAATAGTAGAGTCCAAAAGGAATATGATCAAAAGTCAGATTAGATGGGATGATACAAAGAAATATTGATTGTATATTATAAATAAACTGTTTGAAATTTGTGATAGGAAAAGATCTGTTTCTTTTAACACTGTATAATGATGGTTTGTATAATAAAATTAATTAAAAGGGGGGGAATATTGGCATTGGGAGGTACTTAGAAGACATGGTTCAGACTAAAGTGGCAAAGTTATCAAATGTGGTCTAAAGGATCATGCAACGCCTTTAATAAAACTCATGTACTAGTTTTGATTTCTTTCTTTTCAGGCAATTCAAGGATGATAGCTATGCTTGGAAGGGTTTAGACTTGGGGTAGTTGAAGTATCACATTTTCTAATTCAAGCTGTTTTGCCTATTGCAATAATCATCAGAGAACTTCTCTTACATTTCTTAGCATCCCTAGAAATCCAGCGGGTTGGGACTGTGAAGCAGAATTTTCTTAAGAATGTATCTAAGTTTTGGAAATTGCTTCTGGGACAGGTTTATCTTTTTCCTCTTTTCAAAATTAGTTTTAAAAAGTTATATTTTTAAAATCACAGATGAAATCAATGTTAGTATTTTTTACTGTCGTTCTAATAATTTGTGAATTGATGCTTTGGCCCTTCCCTTTTATAGTCAGCCACCTTGAAGTTGTAACAACCTGGCATCCTTGCTTCCCAAAAGCATTGCTGGTTGCATCTGTTATGCCACAGGAGTCAAACTCGATTTCATTGAGGACTGCATCAGAATTGTGTTTGACCTCGGGGCCAGGATGGGCATGGCCGGAGTAGGCATGGCCAGGCGCTCAACATAACTTATGTTGGGGGGCGCCTGTGGCGGCCCGAGTGCTCTCCCAGTGAAAATGGGCTCCTGAGCTTCATTTTTGCCTGTGACGGCATCCTGCAACCCTCTGCCAGTGCTTGGGAGGGCTGCCCGCAATCCTTGAGAGCTCCATTTTCGCTGGCAGAGGCACTGTGGGCCAGTCTGCTGTTTCCAAGGTACCCTGAGGGCCAAATCTAAGCATCCCCCGGACCGGATCTGGCCCCCAGGCCTTGAGTTTGACACCCCTGTGTTATGCTCATAACAGTTTGAAAGGCATCAGGTTGGAAAAGACTGATCTAAGCAACCAGCACATACAGCATCTCAAGGTGAACTGCTTAATTTGAAACTGTTTGGCATTGATATTACACTGACGTATTTCACAAGCCAAAATGCAATATGAAATTTCCATGCTACCAGACAAAATCATTGTTAAAGGTTTTTAAAGTTTTTGCAGAAGGCTCCTACCTGACAATTTTTCCAATACCAAAGTCTTTAAGCGGCTGTTCTGTGTATGAATCATTTAGGTGGAAAAGACTGACTTTGCCAATCCTCCCAAATGGAAGGATAATATGGAGACCAACATGTGGAATCACTCGTTTCACACTGCCCAGTGCAATTGTTCCTTTCTCCAATGAACAAGTACCTGAGGAAATCCAGATCAGACACTACAGATAACTGTTATAGAGTACAATTTTTTGTACCTTTAAGATATTTGAGTGTGGATTGTTATCATAGTATTAATTTTCAAGCATGCCTTAGCTTAGATCAACTCCTAAGTACCAAAGGTTTTATCCACTTCCAATTACAAGTGCTAAAAGTTCTACCATAGTGTGCAAAAAGAGTGTATCAAACTACCAGTAACAGAAACAAAATCTACAACATAATCCTATAATCCTTGTAGCGCTTACTCCCAGTAAATGGACTCAGCAGCTTTTCCCTGGTTCTAGGCACCATACCCAATTATTATAATTGGCACAGAAATACCTATTTATCTGATTTTAATGCATATACCTGTTAGTGACAGAGAGAGTTTGGTTCCAGAAATATCACAATCTGTTACTGTTGCAATCAATGCCTGTCCTTTTTTGAAACATTTGTTGGCATGTTTTATATCCTATAGGGAAAAAAAAGAATATAGACATGATTATCAATAAGTGCTCACGATATTCACAAAAAAATGCCCAGTTTTCAAGTATAAACATGTAATTATACAACAAGCATGTAATTTTAGATATATGGTTAATTCCTGAAAAATATTTTGTACTACTACAAGAGCTTTTCGTGAAACAAAGTCCTGGAGAGTTAAGCCTAAGAATAGGCTTCAAGCTATGGCAAATGATCGATAAGAAATCTCAAAGTTTTCCATATGGATAACCAAACAAAAGTTTCACATGTCTACTTTGGGTCCTTAACGCTCAAAGAATGCAACAAGCCTTTTACAGGAAGGATACGGGCCATGTAAGAATGCTGTTATGCAACACACAACACCCTGTTTCCTTGAAAATAAGACCTCCCTGAAAGTAAGACCTATCTTGATTTTTACATGTGCGCCCAATATACGTGTGCCCCTAACTAATAGGTTAGTCAGTGGATGACATCCCCTGAAAATAAAACCTGGTGCCTTTTTTGGTGGCAAAAAAAAATAAGATAGGGGCACGGTATTCACGGAAGATGACATAACTAGAACAGAAACGTAAAAATCTAATTGAGTCAGTGGAGAAGGGTAGTGTCTTAAGGGCAAACTGATAGTCAACAGTCACCAAATACTTAGATTAATTCCAAAGAATCATCCATACGGCTAAACTAACTCAATGTTGATTGCTTTTTGCCCTGCTAACGGGAAAGGGACGTGATTATAAATTATTTCATATACTTCCCTGGCATAAGACTCACAATACTAAATGCTCGTCCAAGAAGGTTGGTGGAGGAACTCTATTCCTCTAATGGTGACTTCTGTATGCTACCAAACCCACCATTTGTGTTATGCATGTTGTGGGGATTTTATGGGATCTGATTAAATTTTATCAAATTAACACTATTATCCCCTACAACTCCTAAGATGCACTTAAGGATACTGTACCTCTTATCCCTCAGCAATTACCTTGGGATTCGAAGAAAGCAGCAGCTGCAGAACTCTCCCTCTGATGGTGGGAGTGACCTCCACCTCCAGCCGTTTCTTTAACACATTGTACTGAGAAAATATACAACACACAGTTCAGCATTTCATTGGAAAAAGACAGATAATTCATCAACATAACCTCCAACCACAGGTTCTAAAATCCTTTCGAGAATTTCAGCATTGCCTGCACTTAATCTCACACACATACGCACATAAGACGAAATAAAAGGTAAAACCCTTCACTCCTAACTCTTCAAAATAATAATTTTGGAGGAAAAGATGCAAACTATTATTGTTATTATTATTTTAAATTAACTATACATTTCTCATTGTGTTTTACTCAAAGTTAAAAGGCAAGAAGAAAAAACCTCCGGTGTACAGATGTTGAGAAATTCTAGATCTCACCTTCTTAACATAGCATGTCACCATCTGCCCGGGTTTCAGTGTTTCTTCTGGGCTGTCATTTTCAGCATTCAAGGCTGTTTTGCTTTCCTCTTTCAGTTCACTGATCATGAGAGAAAGTAAAGTAGTTACGCCCAGGCATTCTACTTTGGCATTCCAATTTCTCCCTTTTCTGCAAAATATCTTCTATTTCATATTTAGGAACAAGCAGCTGCAAGACCAAATATGTATTTAAATCCCAAGACACATGCAGGTAGTCCTCGACTTATGACCTCAACTGAGCCCCAAATTGGGAGACATTTGTTAAGTGAAACATTTGTTAAGTGAATTTTACCTTTCTTGCCACATCTGTTAAGCGAATCACTGCAGTGGGTAAGTTGGTAACGCGGTTGTTAAGTGAATCTGGCTTCCCCACTGATTTTGCTTATCAAACGGTTGCAAAAGGTGATTACATGACCTTGGTAAACAGCAACGGTCATAAGTACGAACCAGTAGTCTAGCATCTGAATTTTGATCACATGATCATGGGGAGGCCACAAAGGTTGTAAGTGTGAGAAACGGTCATAAGTCACTTTTTTCAGTGCCATTGTAACTTTGAATGGTCACTAAATGAACTGTTTTAAGACTAGGATTACCTGTATTACCAATTTATTTAATTCTCATCTAATATTCTGGATTATTTAGAAATACTTGTTCATATTAGAATAGCACAACCATAACCTATGAATAATGGTGGGAAAGGAAAGTTTAGAGAATGGATTATATTTTAAACATGTTCTGAGGCTTCATCTTAATGCTTAAGCACCATACTGAAAGATTTCCTTACCTTGGTCGGATACTGAGCTCTAGGAATGTACTGGTGAAGTGGGTGTGGGTGATGGGCAAATATCTGTAAGTTAAGAGCATATGACCATATGAAAACCATTTGGAACTATGAAAAATAAAACAGCAAATGCATTTATCTAACACACTAATAAATACACTATCCAATAGCTTTTCACCTGCAAATGCTAGTCTAAATTCATCGTTTTCATTTCAAGTAAAAGGGAAAAATAAACAAATTGCAAGAAATGAAATGGAAAAAACACACCAGGCAAGAAATTCCTATGCTTGTGCCTATCTGAAACACTGATTTTTCTCCAGAAGGAAAAAAATCTTTTTCAATTATATAAAACTTGTTCTCAAGAATCTAAAGTCTAAACACTTGCAAGTCCAGTGTCTGTCAAAGGCATTAACAGTTATTCTCCAGGTTGCAGAAACGCACAGCACATACATTCTAAGACTGTCCCTGCAGGGTTTTTTGGGCAAGATTTTGGAAGTAGTTTGTAGTAGTTTGGAAGTAGCTAGGGTTGAGAGAGTGTGGCTGATGCAAAATCGCCTACCTAGTTTTGTGCCTAAGGTGGAACTAGAACTCATGTTCTCCCAGTTTCTAGCCTGGTACCTTAACTAGTATACCAAATAGGCTCATAAGACCCTGGCTCTCAATGAATTCATTATACTAGAAACTAGAAACATTTCAGATTTCTTTCTTTTGTAAATCTAAACCTTTTTAAGTTAGTTGATATATTTGAAACAATAAAGAGATGTTTCTTAAACATTTCTATCTATATATATAAAGCAAAGAAAAGAGTTTGTATGTGCTCAATAGAAATATTCAATTTGGCACCAAATGGCACCA
>JANHGC010003365.1:58300-68483 GCA_027560395.1 Boaedon fuliginosus
GGCCGGGTCCAGGGAAGGCTTCTTGAGGAGGGGCCTGACCACAGCCTCCTTCAAGGCATGCAGGAAGGACCCCTCTCCCAAAGAAGCATCGACCAATGCGACCAATGCCGTATCAGTGTTGTGCCCAGACCTGAATCTGGACTGAAAGGGGTCCAGATAATCCACTTCTTCCAAGAACTCATGGAGTTGTAGTGCCACCACCTTCTCAAAAATCTTCCCTAGAAAAGGGATGTTGGAGACTAGATGGAAGTTCTTTAATTCAGCTGGGTCCAAGGCAGGTCTCTTGAGGAGGGGTCTCCCACCACCTCCTTCAAGGTAGGTGGGAAGAACTCCTCTCTCAAAGATGCATTGGTAACCACCTGGAACCAACCTCGTGTCACCTCCCAACTGGCCTAAACCAGACAAGAGGAGCACGGGTCCAATGAACAGATGGAGGCACTCATGGCTACCATGGCCTTGTCCACTTCCTCAGGGCCAACAGGATCGAACTCATCCCAGATAACCAGAATAAGACCTTCCCCCAGCACCTCTGTAGCACTTGCCCAGTTGGAGTCCAGTTCTGTCTGAAACTGAGCTACTTTATCCAACAAATATTGACTAAATTCTTCAGCACATCCTTGCAAAGGCTCATCCCTCATTTCCGAATTGAGGAGGGAACGGGTCACCTTAAACAAGGCAGCTTGGCGACAATCTGCGGATGCAATAAGTGCAGAGAAGTGCGAACACTTCACCGCCTTTATTGCCACTAAATAAGTCCTAATATAGGATCTTAATAGTGTTTGGTCAGATTCGGAGTTAATGGTCCTCCAACACTGCTCTAGACATCTCTTCTGGTGCTTTATCTCTCGGAGCTCCTTGGTAAACCACGGACCCCTCTGGGATCTGCACCTGGTGAGAGGTCGCAAAGGCACAACCCTGTCCAAGGCCCTGGCTGCTGTCCCATTCCAGGATGCCATCAGAGTCTTAGCTGAGCTGTGGGGAAGGGAACCAGGAAATATCCCCAGCTCTCTCTGGAACCACAAAGGGTCCATTAGGCGTCTGGGGCGGAACCACCTAATCGTATGTGTGGAAGCTCATGTATGTAATGTGATTCTGCTAGTAAGAAAAGGTTGGTTATATGTAATTATACCACAACATAAATTTTAAAGAAAATTCAGCCACTAATATTTTAATTTCTTAATGATCATTTAGTGGTTTTCCAGATTTGTTTAAGCTTATTTTATGTATATGTTAAATCTGCATAAATGAAGGATCCATCAATTAAAAGAATAATTCATGAATCTATAAACTATGGCTCAGAGCCTAAAGTGAACCTTTTTGCTTCCAGATAATCAAACTGATTTAGCCTATCATTGTGCATCCAAGCGGTCACAATTTCTGAAGCAAAGATCTCCCTCGTTCTTGCCATCTGGAACCCTTTAGCCAAAGTTTTGAAACCTGGCTTATATGCACAATCTGTTGTTTGTTGTTAAAGAAGTGCCCCCTAACACCATCATAATGAATTTGGGCATTTAAAGTAAAAGATAATTATTGGACAAATGTATACCTATAATCTTAGCAGATGGCAGAATCTGCAGCTTTTCCTCAGGCAAAAATCTCACTAACATCACCAATCATTCTTAAAATGAATGAAAAATGCCCCTCCAGACTTCATCCTACGTTTTCCTCCTAGTGTTTTTCTGCTGGTGCAGGGTTCACTTTTTTCAGATAAAGTGAAAATTGATCCACTAATTATGACAGGAATTGACCAACTAGCTTTTCTCTCAAGCCTAATAACATGGGGTGAGAGAGACCAAAGTCATCCAGCTGCCCTTTATGTCTAAGCTAGGACTAGAAGTCACAGTCTTCTGGTTTCTAGCCTACTAGAAATATATCATACATCTATAACTAACTATAACTAATGTATGGTTATATACATAATATAGTTATATATTATAATTAATATATAATTCTTTTCTCATCCCTATCTGTGGTATGTGCCTGGTATCTTCTAACAGGAGCCTGGGAGTTTGAGGGTTCCTAGCATTCTTCGGGACAGAGTTCTAATGTGGATCCTGGGATCTGTTGAAGCCAATGTCCCAGCCTAGGAGTCACATCCCCAGTGCCATACAGTGCTGTGTAGGACTACAATACCTGGAAATCTTGGAAGATGTTTTCCAATACATCCAAAGTTCCAGTTTGGGCAAAGGGGGAAATGGACATTGTTCTGTATTGCAAAAGTTTGTGTTTGTTTATCAAAGCAGTTTTATCTCAATCTTCAGCTGGCAAAACTCCCAGGTGTATTCTACATAAAATAAATGGGAATTGTAATATATCATAAAAATAATAATATAACAGCATTAAGATTCCCATTTACACATCCTCAAGAGTTGTCATAGTGATCAATATGACAAAACTATGTCAGTAAAAAAATCATTAATCATTTTTTTCATTAAGGAAAAGTCCAAAGACACTCTATCACTATAATTTTATCAGAAATACATGAGTCCCGAAGTCATGAGCAAGATTTTTGTTCTCCAGCATAATAGTACATCATAACAATTCTTTTAAATCCTCCTAATATACAATCCTGTGACTGCAGAGTACTTAATTCCATGGAGATTTATCCTTATGTTCAGTACCTATGGGAACTGCAATTCTTAAGTATGACATGGGAAATTAATATATTGAGACAATGACATGCTACAAAAAAATCCCCAGAGTTAAATAACTTAAGTTGTTTTATTTACATATTATATAACCAGAAATACAACGGGGGACAGGGATCTCTCCATAGTAATGAGTTGATTTTCTCCCCAGTTATAAAGTGGAATTTTCATCATTAATTAAGGGTAGCTTTGTGATTAGTTTTTAATTGTATTTCTGCTCAATGCGCTGCATGATCCACTGGAAGAAAACTGGGGAAGCTATTTACTTGCTGGATTTATATCCCACTTTTATTGTCTTTACCAACAACTTAAAGCAGCAAATATGTCTACAGTAATACTCCTTACATTTCATGCTTGCCATAAGCTAACTACAATATAAAATACTGTCTCCTTCTCTCCCTCCCTCTCCCTCTCCCTCTCCCCCCCGTGTGTGTGTGTGTGTGTGTGTGTGTGTGTGTGTGTGAGAGAGAGAGAGAGAGAGAGAGAGAGAGAGAGAGAGAGAGAGAGAGAATACCATAAACTTGAGTCTAGAGGATCTGTAATTGCAAACCTACTGCAAACCTACAACACTGTTGGCTGTTCCAGTTTTAAGTTATATAGTTATATAATTCCAATCTTCTTAAAATAGAGTATTTGGAACACAATTTTAATCAAATTAGAACATGCTCAATCTAACATGAACTCCTTTGGTCAGCTGGCATATATGTGTGTACATTTACAAATAAGACATAATTCACAATTTCTGAAATCAAATCTGCTTGCTTTAGTTTCTCATACCTGAAATCTAATTATACTCCAACCATTCAGTTCAAATATGAGTTTAAGGAAGGATTTGCCATGAGAAAGAACTATGGAATGCTTATAGTAGATTTTTTTTCAGCTGTCATGCTGAGAAATAAACAGCATCACTATGCAGAATTATAATTAGAATAATTAGCAAGGAAGAAACAATCAGGACATCTCTGTGAAGTTCCTAATCAAAACATAACAACATATTTTATTTGCTGATGGAACAGAGACCTGAAGGCTGCAATTTTATGTACGTGACAAATGTAAACCTACACATATTAAACGCCAACTCAGCCTATTGCATCAAACTGATGTGCAATGGTTTCAAAGTAATACACAGACATCCTCAAATTATATTGTAATGTCCATATAAATTGGACACAGTTTGTAGAAATGTATTTTAAGGGCATAACCTTGCTGCTAAATTAGGATGAATCTATAGTTCTATATCTGTTACAAATTATTGGAATTTACATAAACACACTTGTATATGTATGGTTGTAGTCTATTTCTTAAAGAATGTATCTTCAGAATGTTTTCATTATATTTATGTGAGCTGAAGTCAGCAACAGCATTTGTTCAAAATAGATATTGATTATCTCTTTATTTTTATCTCCACATAAGCAGGGTCAGCCAGAGATCCCATTACAAAAACGAATAGCCTGAGTCTGACAAAACATTATTTTTAGGTAATTTTATTAAGCCACATTTTAGTCTTTCTGTAATATCTTTATGATATATAATTAGGTAGTTATAGTAGATAAATGATGGATGGATGAATAGATAGATAGATGACTTACAGAAATAGTAAATGATGTAGATCAGTGGCTCCCAACCTTTTGGGCACCAGGTACCGGTTCCATGGAGAAAGGTTTTTCTGTGGACCGAGAGGCATGTTTTTTTGTGCTACCTGCATCCTGCAGATGGGGCTTTGTTGATTTGCGCAGGCTGGTTGCTGGCATGCCATGGATCAAAAGCTCTCCCAAAGTAGAGAAATGTGGTATGCTTTGTTTGGAAATTTAATAATAGAATCAGAGGTAGGTTTCAGCTGGTTTGAGCCGGTTTGGGCGAACCAGATGTTAACTCGCCATCTCATTCGCTGAACCGGTATTTTAAATGACCAGCTGCCCCCACTCCAGGAGTCTCCACACGGATGCCAGGTAAGTGTAGGCCGTGCATGGAAGCTTTGGGAGGGCTGTTTTCACTGTCTCCAGGCTTCAGGGAAGCCTGGGAAAACCAAAAACCAGGCCTCCTGGAAGTCAAAAATAGGCCCAAAATGGGCCTATTTTCACTCTCTGAGGGACCTGCAGAGGCAGGGGGAGGCCTTCCTTGCCTTCCCCAGGTTGCAGGGAATCCCCTGGAGCCTGGGGAAGCTGAAAATCAGGCCGTCCAGAAATCAAAACTAGGCCCAAAATGGGCCTATTTCCAGCATCTGGGGTGGACGGGGGCGGGAAGGCTGCCTTTGCCCTCCCCAGGTACCAGGGAAGCCCCTGGAGCCTGGGGAGGGTGAAAATGCCCCCTCACCATGGTGCAGGAGGCCGACTAGGCCACGCTCACCCAGCAACCAGGCAGAGAACTGGTTGTTGACGTTTTTCAATAATGGAATAATGGGGGTATTATAATAGAATAATGGGGATAATGCTATGATCTGGTGGGAAAAAGGGAAAAGGTTGTATGTTATTAAGGTTTGGAGAATAGAAGTAAAGATTGGACCATCTGTGGGTTTCCTAAGTGTATTTCAATGAGCAGTGATTGTGTGCCTGCCTTCTCTGCTAATGTTGCACAGGCTCAGGAATAATCAGGTCAAAAAGCTCAAAATGAGTGGTGAGAGGCTAAGCTTATCTCAAACAGTACCTAGTTTTTCCAGTGGCTAAAATAAAGTAACACTTGATATATTCTATTAACGTCATTCAATTAAGCAAAGATTAGCAAACATTGAACCTTTAGTTCAATACAAAAAGTATGCCTTCATTAGATAGTCTGACAGACAGCCCATCTGGTCAAGGACTGTAATGGAGAATTTCTTGCTATTAATGAATAATAAGGTCTGAATGTATTTATAGTCCTAAAGATGGACCCAGGCTTTTTTGAAATTAGAAATGAAGTTATATTCAATAGCCTGATCTTCCATATTTATCAGCCTGAAATTCAAAATGTGCTGCAATTAACATGCCTTGTAATAGTGATCAGTTGTATAAAATCAAAGTAAAAACTACGAATGAAAATCAAGCTATTCTTCTAGTTGCCGAGAAAATATTAGGATGATAAATTAAGGTTTAATCAAAAAGGGGGAAAAGTTCCTATTGGAACTCAAAATGAAATCACATAGTATATGTAGTTTTCAGGAGGGCTTATTGTCATACTGGTGATAATGCTCATGAATTATCTCCAGAATATTTTTGCACCATCACTGAACAGTAAAGTCATTTGCAATGGCAGATTAATGTTAATTAATGTTACAAGTGGAATTTTTTTAAGCAAAGATCTGCAATTTTCAAGAGTTTAAGAACTCCATTGGCCTCCCTTTCCACTCATTTCAAGGCTATCGATTGTTCCTACTAATGGGATACAACTTGTGTTCTTGCTTCACAACATATTTCTTTGTAATTTTGCAAATCTAATTATTGTGCTTGAGTGCAGAGACAATATACAACCTGAACAGTGGAAACAGGCATATATAACCTGAACATTGGAAAGAGAAGTATAGTAAATTATTTTCTTAGCAAATTCCAAGTTTCTATTTTACTTGCTTTTCTGGGTCAAAACTGATTGGATAACCAGCATTAGATGTTAAAAGATCAAAACCACTTATGAACCAAGAGCTGTCAGATGGATTCCCTTCATATCAGACAATGGCTGAAAAAAAAACACCTTGATATTCTTCTACTTTTTTTTCAGCTTGATGGAAAAAAATATTGCTTTTGTTTACATTCCAAAAGAGAAGATTATTTCTTAATTAATAAAACACCAAGAATTTTCCCTTGGATTTCAGGGAATAGTTTAGGTTTGTTTTTCTCCCTTTGAAATATTAGAATTTATCATGTTCAATAAATGCTATGACTGATTTGTGTTTTGAATCCATGCTCTGAGCCTGATTAATCTAGCACTGACTATTTTCTATCACCACTTAAAGAAAGTTGGAAACCTGCTCTATGATGGTCAAACAGTATGGACTTTGGGGAGAAATGAGACCAGTGTTTCATAATATTTTCCCTATCTTTGGAGAACTGAAAAAGGAAAGAAGTCCTTCCAGGTGTTTTAGTTGCAAAGTGGCTGAAAGATATGAAGGGCTGTACAATAATTTCCCAATAAGTCTTCCTGCTTTAGCACAATATAAGTTTTTCTATCAGGTAGCAAGGCAGATGAGGACTCTGTGGAGAGACAGAAAGATGTACAATTAAAAGCAAAGTAGCAGCAGACATTTGCCTTCATGCAGTAAAACTCCCAAGGTATTTCTGAAAGAAATGTGAAATGCATTCTGAGGCATCTTGAGAAGGAAGTAGCACCATAAATAAATAACCCCCCTCCCACCCTCTAAAAAAATGGCTTTGGGAAATTTGAGGACAGATTTCAATACAACATTGGTCTTGAGATCTGAGTATTCTTAATTTTTGAGACCCAGTCTGCTATAATGGATAAAATTGCTGGACTAACACAAGAGAAATGCAAGTTCAATTCGACTCATGTGAGCTGCTTTGGTACCTTGGACAAATCATTGTCTCTCAATCCATCTATCTCACAGGGTTGTTAATGAGAAAAAATGGAGGATGGAGTCCTTTGAACCCTCCCTAGAGCAAATCTCTCAGAATAAAGGTACAACAACATAAGAAAATAATCAACATAGTAATAAACTGGTCTTGTACTCCAGACAGCCATATACTTTTTCAAACCATTTTTGGGAGAGGCAGGTATCCTAAGATTGCAAGGCCTGGTTCTAACAGATATCTGAATTTGTTTTTATTTAGGTGACTCCTGTTATAAATTGCAGTTAGTTCCAGGTCATTTGGTTTCTAAGGATAGTGTAGTTTTATCTAGAATAGGAGACAACATCATTTTAGTACTGATTGCTTAATTTTTGAGTCTATTTTCTGCAACAATAAGTAAGAAATGACAGTAATAAGAATTGACAGTCTTATCAGCTTTCAGAAACATAAAAGTAGAATTTTACTGAGAGAATTGTCTTGAGTATCTGAGTATACAGAAAATGGCAACAGTGTACATCTTAAAAAAAAAACCATAGAGAAACAAAACATGCAATGTAGAAGTTTGACTTTATCAGCCAACTTTCTTCTGTAAAAAAACCCCCAAAACTAGCATCAATATTTACAAGTAATGTCCTAGTAAGAGATAGAGTGAATGCTGTTGTTCTTCATATTTTCAGAGCTATACACTTGAAAGCTTTTTTATCAAACACGTTAACGGTGAGACAGTTCAGAAAAACATATGGTTTGTAATTATACCTTTGTGTTTTTGTGAGCTCACCAAACCAGTTGTTACACCAACAGTTGAATGGCGCCACTGTATCAATTACCTATTACCTTAAGTTGGAAGTCTCCTGGTCAACTCCAATCAATAGAGGCATCTGGCCAAATCTATTGTGATTGGTGCTTAATTCTAACTCCCATCAGTCAGTATATCTCTGTGTTAGCATTACATTGATGCTACAAAATTGCCAGATATTAACCTTATGTCAGGCTTGCTTTCAAAATAATAAACCCTACCCCCCTCAAGTTCCCCTTGACTGGGGAAGAGAGGTGGGGTATAAATCGAAAAAATTAAATTACTGCAAGAAGTGGGAACCTATGGAAAAACTAGAAACGTCTAAGAAGCATTTTTAGACTTCAAAAATCAGTTATGAGACACTTTGAGTAATAATGGCTGGCCCCATGCATTGGCCCTTTATGTTTGGAACTATGGTTTATGTAGGAAAAAAACATAATTTTAGTATCATAGATGCACAGAATTGTAATGGGTTGTTTAGATCATCCCTATATCTATTCAAACTATTTGATGTGTGAACCCTTTAAAATCTTCAAAGAGACCTAGCAGAGCATATTTATTATCAGCAGCTTTCTTCTTTCCACAGCATAGAATAAAAAAAAATATCTTAATAAGTATAGCTGAGAAATAAATGTTGACTATTTGCTTGTTCTAGTCAAGGCAAATTTTAGACAACTGTTTGTGGTTTAAGAAAATCATTTTATTTATTTATTTATTACATTTTATTACATTTTCATGCTTCCAACCAAAATTCTTTCCATCCTGAAAGAATTAAGAGGTGTTAAAAAGTATTTTCCAATATCTAAATGATAGCTATAAAACTTAGAGGCCAGTGCCACACACTCAGTATTTAATTCACCATCTGTTGCTGGCAAGAACTTCTCTGTTTGTTCTTAGCTAGGAAGCTAGATCATCCCAATTACGATGATTCAAAAGGAACAACAATAGAAAATACTGATGGAATGGTTAAGCAGAAATTCACCATATTTGTGTTTTAGTTAGAGTTTGTGCCCTAAGGGAAAACTCAGCAATGACTATAATTTGCATTATCCCATGAGCATAGTTGCAGAATACACCACCTTTATTGTGCTAAAAAATAATAGCAAAAACCACATTTAAGCTTAGGGAGTTTGGAGGAAGGCTTGAAAATTGGGGAATCATTATAGATAAAGCCAATTGAAACTGCATTTCACAGGTGGGTTGGCATTCACTGTAATGTGAGGATTGAACACCAAATTGGGTGTGATGTTTTAAGTTGGAAATATGCAGTCTTTTTGGTGCAGAGACAAAATGATGTCACAGCATTATCATTGGAAACAGTGGGGGCAGAAAGGTCATCCCCATTTTTTACAGTTGTGTAGGTATGGTGTCTAGATCCTGGCAGTTTTGTAAAATGCAAAAAGTTACATTCTCAGAACCTGAGCAGATTTATTGAAAGGGAGAAAAGAGGATTAGATGACAGAAATCTTGACAAGTAGTGGCTATATTTCCTTTACTTCACCATTTATGTCTAAATTAATCAAGGTGGAAATTTCTTGATTCTCTTGCTGATCACAGGTAGATGCAACAGGGTCTTGATTATTCATTTTTCCCGATAAAGGAGGAATATATACGTTACATATTTTACATACGTTGCACACCATTATCATCCTTCATAAGCTCTGGGAACTTTTATACATGGGATATTGTTAGTTTTTTTAGTGTGTTAGAAAGGGCTATAATATTGCTTCTTGTCTCTTCTAATAACTCTCTGAAATGGTTACGTTCCTTCCTGTGATATTTTTCTTCCTTTCTTGACTTTAGTTTCTTTTCTTGGAAATTTCTACTATTTGTTTTGACATCCACCTTGTTTTCTTCTGTTTTGTTTTTGTCTATGGCAGTCAGTTTTTATATCCATCTACCACTGTTTGTTGTTTTCATTGTACAGTTCATTCTAGTACCCTCTCAATGAGGTTCAGTGCTTTAAAACAATTTCTGCTGTTCTCTTTGAAAATAGTGGATATATGGTCAACATCGTATTATGGAAACTGGTTGGCTTTATTTTGAATTTATGTTTACTGACAAAGAAATATAGGGAGACTAGTATAGATCTATTTCAAGCTATTTAAGCACTCATCAGCTAACCATACCCTTCTGGGATTCGAACTCAGGCTACTTACATATTGATGCTTACATAGAGCCTCGGTGGCGCAGTGGTTAAATGCAGCACTGCAGTCTCTGCTGACTTGTTCAGCAGGTTGTCAGAT